>JAODXP020000211.1:48711-123529 GCA_027497455.2 Sardinella longiceps | reverse complement strand
CGGCCAAGAAGGGGCAAAAGGGCCAGCATGAAGGGGGGAAGAAAAAAATGAGAAAGGGGAGAAAGGGGGAAAGAGGGAAAAAGAGAAAAGAAAAAGAGGGGAGATGATTGACATTTGGTGAAAATTTCAGTTTTTTTCTGCAAAATAATGGCTGTTTTTGATGTATTTTTTGTTTTGGCCTGCAGGTGGCTCCAGAAAGTGGGCAAGGCAGCTCATTTGATCATTGGATGGCCCCTCCTGCTGCCGCCTCAGCAGGGGCTCAGTATACGGCAGCTCCCCCTCTGTGTCTCACCTTTTTGACCTTCTGCCCTCTGTACCTTGCAGTATGTGGACTGTGCAATGCCTTCACTGGCTTTATCCAGCTTTTCCAATACCTCCATACCACCAGGCTGTACTTTACCACACTTCCCCTAATTTAAACACTATTTATTGTGTATTACTGTGTTGTTTGCTGTGTATATTCTACTATCCTATTAAGTTGCCCTGTTTTGTTTGATTAACATGACAGTATGCTAAATTGATTGAAATATATTTACATTGTATTAGTTTCAACAAGCTGCACACTCTCGCCAGGATTTGCACCTGGAATCTCCCACCCAAAGGATGGACGTGTTACTATTACACCACAAGAGTTGTGTTTTTGTTGTTTTTTTTTTTTTTTTTTTTGTTTTTTGCTAATAGTTGCAACAGCAACTACATATTTTGTTTAGCAAATAGTTGCAACAGCAACTATCCATTTTTTTTCTTTTTTTTCTTTTTTTTGCAACAGCAAATATATATTTGAACATTTTCAAATAAGAAATAAAACATATTATGATACAATAAAAAAGACTGGTTATTTACAAAGAGCTTTTCCACTCCTCAAGGGTCTGTCCAGATGCAGGGCAGTACCATTTACCACGCAACTGAGAGTGTCCAGTTTGCTTGGACTTAGGTTGACCACACATCCTACACTCATAGTGGTAACTCTCTTTAGCCTGTCGCTTCTTTGGGGGCTCACCTTTCCTCACTCGCTCCTCATTCTCAAGGGCTGACTTGCGTAACCGCCATTCACGCTGGCGATTAAGGGGATCTAGTGCCTGAGGGAGCCTAGATTCGTCAGGGCAGAAAGAGGTAGATGACCAGCCTTGGGTGGATGCTGATGGTGGGGGGTGGGTTGATGACCAGCCCTGGGAGGATGCTGATGGTGGTGGGTGGGTTGTTGACCAGCCCTGGTTGGAAGACCAGCCCTGGGAGGATGCTGATGGTGGTAGGTAGGTAGATGACCAGCCTTGGAAGGATGCTGATGGTGGTGGGTGGGTAGATGGCCAGCCCTGGGAGGATGCTGATGGTGGTAGGTGGGTAGATGACCAGCCCTGGGAGGATGCTGATGGTGGTAGGTGGGTAGATGACCAGCCAAGGGACGATGCTAAAGGTGGTGGTTGGGTGGCAGGCCAGCCCTGGGTGGATGCTGAGGGTGGTGGTTGGATGGCAGGCCATCCCTGGGAGGATGCTGAGGGTGGTGGTTGGATGGCAGGCCAGCCCTGGGAGGATGCTGAGGGTGGTGGGTGGACAGACCAGCCCTGGGAGGATGCTGAGGGTGGTGGGTGGGTTGATGGCCAGCCCTGGGAGGATGCTGAGGGTGGTAGGTGGGTAGATGACCAGCCCTGGGAGGATGCTGAGGGTGGTGGGTGGACAGACCAGCTCTGGAAAGGTGCTGAGGGTGGTGGGTGGGAGTGTGCCAGGGGTGCCTGAAATGAGGACCAGCCTTCAGTGTGAGCTGGAGCTGGGGGTAGCTGAGAGCACTCCTGGGAGTGTTCCAGAGGTGCCTGAAGAAAAGAAGTCCAGCTCTGGTGGTGTGTTGGGGGTGACAGGTCAGTAGAGGACAAGCCCTCCATGGCACATGGGGTAGGTGTTCTGGCCCAGTGTCGCTGGCGGATTTTTGCCTCACCCTCGCGGTTCTCAGGCTCCTGAAACTCCAGAAGAGTGACGTTGCGCTGAACTGGCTGTGATGGTAGGTCACGAGGCTCCAGGAGGGATTCTTTGGCCACGGCAATCTGCTGAGGAAGCTGCACTCCCTGAAGCAAGGAATCCCGTTCGGACCTCTTTTGTCTATCATGCAGCCTGCAGGCAGAGACAGAAAACAAAAGGCACAAGAGGAAAAAATGGTGTTAATTGTTTAAATTCAATGAATTCAATCAATTTATGAAGATATTAAAGAAGAACTCACCAGCATGACACTGTGGTGTTGTTGACGTTCACCAGCACAAGGTCACTTCTGTCCAGAATCTCCCGGCAGTCCTCTACCAGCTGCTTGATATGACAATATGCCATAACTATGGACTGGGGTATGGCAAAGGTCCTCCCTTTGCTGTCCTTTGGCCGATTTCTGGCTTCCCTAAACTCCTTATAAAGCCTCAGTGCAACGCACTCTGACAGCCTGTTGTGGTCTGGTCTGTGTGCAGCCTGACCATGGACCATGAACAATCTGCAAATACATAAGAGATCACACAGGGCTCATCATATATGAATGTCCACATAATAGCATTAATATGCTAAATAATATGGATATATAAGATGTAGTTACCTCTCCGCTGCTTGCTGGCCTGGAGCAGAGCCACTGCGCTTCCGTGAAGCTCTCCAGGATCCTGGCAAAGTGGTTTTTTTGCCTTTGAGGGTGTACCTGGTGGGGGTCTGGTCAAAGACATTCAGCTGTGAGTACAGCCTCAAAATCTCTGCCACTTCAGCGTTGGAAAGAGCTGTGATGGTTCTGTTGAGGCCAACCAGATAGCCTGCCAGGGCATCAACTGCCTCCCATCCGGGAATTCCTCTGGAATCGCACCTTGAGTCCTGTTACAAGCATTGGACCAATAAAACCCATTTAAAACATCTGCAAATATAAAGAAGCACACAATTCCAATGTTGAAACTTCATCTACTTTACCGGAGCTGGAGTGACAGGCCCACTTTCCTCGATCATAGCAAGGACAGGAAGAGGTGTGAGCACAGAGGTGACGTCGATCTCCTCGTCCAATGGGGAGTGGACAGGCTCCAGTGGGGTGTAGACGCACCCAGCAGAGGCAACGGTCTCCTCCAGGGGGGTGTGGACGGGCCCAGCAGTGGCCTCACTATCCTCCAATGGGGGGAGAGTGTCTGGCTGGGGCCTGGGGCCACTGGTTCCAAAGTCCTGAAGTGATTAATAAGAGTACATCCATCTTTTAAAGGCTTGTGTGTTTGTTCTAACATTAAAAATCGAGTGCTTATGAGGCTTCAGATATTTTCTTTACTGTCTAGTTTAGTTGACATAATGTTACCTGCAATGCGAGTTCAGGATCTTGTGGTATGGTCGCATCATCATCACCATGGTCTTCATCCAAAACCTCTGGCAAGACGTCACCAATACCACTAATCTGCTGACTCAGAAGATCCCCCCGATTGGACTGAGCCAGCAGATACTCCACTGCAATGCGCTCTCCTGCAATACGTATTCACAAAGTGAAAAATGACTCTTTACTTGCCTACCATGTCACTGTATCGGGTACCGGGAGTGGATAGCCCGCATCCTTTATGAAGCAAGTGGGCAGCTGAAACAGGATGTCAGGGAGAATTGGCACCCCCAGCCCAGTCAGATCGGTCTGATCATTACCTGTAGGTTGCCCCGGTGGAATGAACTCAGGAAGAAGAGGTCTTCCCAACACTTTGTTGCTGAGTGAATTGACATTGCACATCAGCCTGATGTCGTACAGCCTTGTCTTTGATGTTTCTGACATGCAAAGTGCTTGTGCCGACCGGTTCAAGTTCCACCTTGACACACCCTCGAGCATGTACATTTGCGTGTGTAACGCATTGCATCGCCACCCTGATGAAACAAAAAACAGAGGACCGATCACAACAGATTACAATATATTACAGAGTAATAAAATAGCACATTAAATAGTCAATATAATTTATGTGAGAGGGTTCTAACATGCCTGGAATGAAAGCACACTGGTGCTTGTGAAAGCTCTCCAGTGAGGAGGATCCTCGGCTGCACCTCAACACATCCAGTGTTTTCCCTCCTTTCTCCAGCCCTGACCCGATGTTTGTGTACAGCTGCACACCTGGTGGATCCTGGATGCAGGGAAGGTGTTTTTGCTGTACCTCCCACACTTGAGACATGCGCTCATGGTGAATGAGGTGCAGTCCAGTGCCGTCCACAAGCTGCCACATGGAGTCAAGGAGGTTTTTGATGAGGGCACGGGTCTCCTCCACCCCCTGGTTCTTCTGCGGCAGTGCTTGGCCAGCTCTCTAGAACTGATGCTCGCCAACACCTGGGCATCTGTTGGTTCATGGCCCTGATGCTTTTGCTTCAGCTCTGCGCGCTTGGCCTCCTTCAGGTGACACACATCCTGCTTATCCCACTCAAAAATACAATACGATAGTTTTGAGCAGAATGTACCGTACAGCGGGTGGTGTTCTGTTGTGAGGCCGTTGGTGAAGCGCCTCATAAAGTGGAACACATCCAGCCGCACAGTGAAAGTCCAAGGCCTGAACCAATGGAGGACTGGGCTCACTCCTATGTAAATACACAAAATAAATTAATTCAAACACAGTTTTTTTGTTTGTAGTCAGACTGACTAAAACATCAACACAAATTACAGGTAACCCACCTCTGTCACTACAGCAGTCCCTATCCACGTAAATGGCGTCCGGCTGTGGCTCACCAGCGTCCCTGTACCGCTGGACAATACCCTGGCACAGGTCATCCAGCCCAGCCCCCTCGCCGGTGGTGAGGACAGAGTTCAGCACTTGCCCATACTCATTCCCCACATTCGTCATCCACGTGGCGGTGTCCTCAATCCCCCCAGCAAGTTTTTTGGTCACCTTTAATTATAACAAAAGTATACACATAATTATTGCATGTATTCTCGTTCAACCCTAAAAAAATGACTTCAAGCTTATATAGGTTTACATTTACCTTCTTAGTGGAATCGAGCTTGAGGATTCTGCCAAACGTTGATGTGATGACCCCCTTGAGTTCATCAAGGTGACCAACAACATCATTCGCATGCACCGTCTCGAACCACTGGGCCAGGGGCAGGGGACAGAAGGGTGGTGGCGCCGGATAAACAGCCTGGGAAGACCTCAGGAAGGATTTCCTGTGAATCTCACAATCTGTGAAATAATCACAAGACCTCCGAGCCCACTCCTGACTGTGAACCTCCTGAAAGGCCTGCTGCAAATAGCTGGAGCTATTCCCTACCGTTCTGGGGCGCAGAAGTGTGACACAACGCCTGTCCAGTGCCAAATGTGTGGTCAACACTGCAGGGAATTTGTTGCGGTGAGAGGGGTCGAGCTGCTTTAAAATGTCATTACTCCAAGGACAGACAATGAATTTGCACTGGCTGCACCTTGGATAGTCTCCCCCTATTAAATAATATTTGGAGTCCACATCAATGACCTCCCTCACCTTGGTGTAGATGCCAGAGTGGTGCATCTTGCTGTTGCACTGAGTGCACTTCAAAGGGATGCCCCACATGCGCATCGGTGCCCACAAAAACATCCTCTGCCTGAAGTAATCGTGTGGGTTGGGGGGTGCCACGGATCTGACTGGGCTGGGGGGGTGGTGCCAATTCTCCCTGACATCCTGTTTCAGCTGCCCACTTGCTTCATAAAGGATGCGGGCTATCCACTCCCGGTCACCTGGCTTGATGACCCGGAGGAACGGCTTTGATAAAAACCTGGCCCTGCTTACCTCTGGATAGTGCTGAGGGATTGGAAGCCACTGTGCGGCTGGAGAAGGAGCACAAGCAGGGGAAGGAAGAGGTGGGCTGCCACTCTGAGTCACTGGTGCCATCTCAGATGCTGCGGAAGGGGCAGGAACAGGAGCATCTCCACTTCCAAGATGGATGACTGGTGTCGGTGGCATCTCCTGGGCTGGCGTTGTGAATGGAGGGGCTGAAGCTGAGGTGGTAGGAGAAATGTCTGGGAGGTCTGTGGAAGATTTTAACACGTTACACTTTTCGAGGTGCTCTGACAAAGCCACAGCACCCATGGCCTTTATGCCACAGTGCTCACACTGCTCCTGGACGTGGAAGTCTGACAGGTGCTGTGTATACTGGTCAGCGATCACGCTCTTGGAGCAAAGGGAGCACGTCAATGAAGTGCCACCTGCTGAACTGTCCTGACCTCCAGCTGCTGCACTGGCCTGTGGTGTCTCTGGTAGGCCTACATCTGCTGCTCTACCACTGCTGTGAGCCTGCACTGACTTTGATTCTGCAGCAACCCCTGTCTGCTGTCCTGACTGGGGAAAACAACATTTTTTATTTACTCTCTGTACTCTCATGCTGTATAATAAACAATACTCTTAATCAGAACAAGTCACTGGGAATATCAAGCACATTGTGACATACAACATAGGACCAACCATGAGGTAGAGGAAACAATTTTTGTCAGCATGTTTGTCTCATATAATATGTTTAGGTAGCCTATTCAATGACATTTACTTCTATTCTGCATTCAATTCAATGACAATACTTACATTATGGTAGCCACACTTGCAGGGGATCCTTTTCCCAAAGATGTCAAATACTCTGACAGTTTGGCCATATGCAGGGGTCAGGGGACAGTCCTTAATCCTCTGTATTACCGCCTTCCAACGTCTGGACCCAGGTCTCTGGCCAGTAGAAAATTTGTGCTTCCCCTGGGCAAGCAGGATCATGACGCCAGCCCAGTAAGCATCTGTCTTTCCTTCCTTTGGCATCTCTAAAGGAGAACAGGTAGTCATTTGGCTGCTAAAGGCAACATATATGCACAGACAGACAGGAAATGAAGCAGCAGCAATATGACAGCTAATGACAATGATCATGACATACTGTATGACCTCCCTCTATTTTCCTTATAGGCCAAAGTCAGATTGAGCAAATATCAAACAATATTTTACGAGATTTTTCTCTATTTTGGCCTGTCATGTTTGTTTGGGCTCTGGAATCATCGTCATGGCAACCGAACGCCGTTATTCTCTGGCTCCGCTAAAGTCTTCAATATCACCTCACCTGAACACCTCAGCGATCGTATAGCACCGTTTTGAATAATTATGTACACAAGGGCTATAAATAATTATGATAACTAATATTTACCCCCCTCAATATAGACGTAGTAATATGGATTACGTTACATAGGCCTACTCAATTTAGACAAATTAACGTTATTACCCAGCGTCAAAAAGTAGCGTCAAACTTCACAAAACCCATTCATAACGTATGCCACCGCAGAAGTGTTTACAAACACACATCACATCCATTTCAATAAGCTTTCCATTTAGTAATTTGAGTAAATTCGACTTAAGCTGCTTTGAATGACAAGAGAAATTCGCCGCTCATAAACAGACGTTAACGTTAGAATTCTACCTGATAAAATATCGCTCGTTTCACCTGCGCCTCGAAAGGCAACACCTTTGAAATAACGTTACGTCAATACACTAAATCTGATTGATTACTGTAACAAAACTGCATCTCTGTTCTAGTTTTCTTTTCATGGACACTTACACGATATGACACAACACAGAAAGACACGGAAAAGACACATAAAGCGATAAGTAGCGCATTAACAAGACATTTATTCAGCGCGTTTGTGACCGTCTTATCAAACTTCACGAAACACATTCATTCACGCTGGCTACAGCAGAAGTGCTTACAAGCACAACACATACTTTTTCATACGACTTCACTTAGTAGTTTCATTAATTTTAATAAGTTCTACTTACTTTTTAATGACAGGAGAAACTTGCGACCGGTCAATAACGGTACCTGATGCTGAACTATCGCCTGTTTTCACCTGCGCCTCGACTGGGGACAATACAAGCATTCTGATTGGTTCCTTTGCCCCTGGCAGCGGCAACTGTTTCGAAGCATGTGATTGGCTCTTTTGCCCCCGTTGTTAGGAGTTTTAGGACTCTGTTAGGAATTTGTTAGGATTTGTTAGCACTTAATTAGGAACTGTTAGGAGTTGTTAGGATTTTGTTAGGAGTTGTTAGGAGTTGTTAGGAGTTTGTTAGGAATAGTTAGGACTTTGTTAGGACTAGTTAGGACTAGTTAGAGCTGAAGAAGGGGCAAAAGGGCCAGCATGAAGGGGGGAAGAAAAAAAATGAGAAAGGGGAGAAAGGGGGAAAGAGGGAAAAAGAGAAAAGAAAAAGAGGGGAGATGATTGACATTTGGTGAAAATTTCAGTTTTTTTTCTGCAAAATAATGGCTGTTTTTGATGTATTTTTTGTTTTGGCCTGCAGGTGGCTCCAGAAAGTGGGCAAGGCAGCTCATTTGATCATTGGATGGCCCCTCCTGCTGCCGCCTCAGCAGGGGCTCAGTATACGGCAGCTCCCCCTCTGTGTCTCACCTTTTTGACCTTCTGCCCTCTGTACCTTGCAGTATGTGGACTGTGCAATGCCTTCACTGGCTTTATCCAGCTTTTCCAATACCTCCATACCACCAGGCTGTACTTTACCACACTTCCCCTAATTTAAACACTATTTATTGTGTATTACTGTGTTGTTTGCTGTGTATATTCTACTATCCTATTAAGTTGCCCTGTTTTGTTTGATTAACATGACAGTATGCTAAATTGATTGAAATATATTTACATTGTATTAGTTTCAACAAGCTGCACACTCTCGCCAGGATTTGCACCTGGAATCTCCCACCCAAAGGATGGACGTGTTACTATTACACCACAAGAGTTGTGTTTTTGTTGTTTTTTTTGTTTTTTTTTTGTTTTTTTTTTGCTAATAGTTGCAACAGCAACTACATATTTTGTTTAGCAAATAGTTGCAACAGCAACTATCCATTTTTTTTCTTTTTTTTCTTTTTTTTGCAACAGCAAATATATATTTGAACATTTTCAAATAAGAAATAAAACATATTATGATACAATAAAAAAGACTGGTTATTTACAAAGAGCTTTTCCACTCCTCAAGGGTCTGTCCAGATGCAGGGCAGTACCATTTACCACGCAACTGAGAGTGTCCAGTTTGCTTGGACTTAGGTTGACCACACATCCTACACTCATAGTGGTAACTCTCTTTAGCCTGTCGCTTCTTTGGGGGCTCACCTTTCCTCACTCGCTCCTCATTCTCAAGGGCTGACTTGCGTAACCGCCATTCACGCTGGCGATTAAGGGGATCTAGTGCCTGAGGGAGCCTAGATTCGTCAGGGCAGAAAGAGGTAGATGACCAGCCTTGGGTGGATGCTGATGGTGGGGGGTGGGTTGATGACCAGCCCTGGGAGGATGCTGATGGTGGTGGGTGGGTTGTTGACCAGCCCTGGTTGGAAGACCAGCCCTGGGAGGATGCTGATGGTGGTAGGTAGGTAGATGACCAGCCTTGGAAGGATGCTGATGGTGGTGGGTGGGTAGATGGCCAGCCCTGGGAGGATGCTGATGGTGGTAGGTGGGTAGATGACCAGCCCTGGGAGGATGCTGATGGTGGTAGGTGGGTAGATGACCAGCCAAGGGACGATGCTAAAGGTGGTGGTTGGGTGGCAGGCCAGCCCTGGGTGGATGCTGAGGGTGGTGGTTGGATGGCAGGCCATCCCTGGGAGGATGCTGAGGGTGGTGGGTGGACAGACCAGCCCTGGGAGGATGCTGAGGGTGGTGGGTGGGTGGCAGGCCAGCCCTGGGAGGATGCTGAGGGTGGTGGGTGGACAGACCAGCCCTGGGAGGATGCTGAGGGTGGTAGGTGGGTAGATGACCAGCCCTGGGAGGATGCTGAGGGTGGTGGGTGGACAGACCAGCTCTGGAAAGGTGCTGAGGGTGGTGGGTGGGAGTGTGCCAGGGGTGCCTGAAATGAGGACCAGCCTTCAGTGTGAGCTGGAGCTGGGGGTAGCTGAGAGCACTCCTGGGAGTGTTCCAGAGGTGCCTGAAGAAAAGAAGTCCAGCTCTGGTGGTGTGTTGGGGGTGACAGGTCAGTAGAGGACAAGCCCTCCATGGCACATGGGGTAGGTGTTCTGGCCCAGTGTCGCTGGCGGATTTTTGCCTCACCCTCGCGGTTCTCAGGCTCCTGAAACTCCAGAAGAGTGACGTTGCGCTGAACTGGCTGTGATGGTAGGTCACGAGGCTCCAGGAGGGATTCTTTGGCCACGGCAATCTGCTGAGGAAGCTGCACTCCCTGAAGCAAGGAATCCCGTTCGGACCTCTTTTGTCTATCATGCAGCCTGCAGGCAGAGACAGAAAACAAAAGGCACAAGAGGAAGAAAAAAAAATGGTGTTAATTGTTTAAATTCAATGAATTCAATCAATTTAATTTCAAGATATTAAAGAAGAACTCACCAGCATGACACTGTGGTGTTGTTGACGTTCACCAGCACAAGGTCACTTCTGTCCAGAATCTCCCGGCAGTCCTCTACCAGCTGCTTGATATGACAATATGCCATAACTATGGACTGGGGTATGGCAAAGGTCCTCCCTTTGCTGTCCTTTGGCCGATTTCTGGCTTCCCTAAACTCCTTATAAAGCCTCAGTGCAACGCACTCTGACAGCCTGTTGTGGTCTGGTCTGTGTGCAGCCTGACCATGGACCATGAACAATCTGCAAATACATAATAGATCACACAGGGCTCATCATATATGAATGTCCACATAATAGCATTAATATGCTAAATAATATGGATATATAAGATGTAGTTACCTCTCCGCTGCTTGCTGGCCTGGAGCAGAGCCACTGCGCTTCCGTGAAGCTCTCCAGGATCCTGGCAAAGTGGTTTTTTTGCCTTTGAGGGTGTACCTGGTGGGGGTCTGGTCAAAGACATTCAGCTGTGAGTACAGCCTCAAAATCTCTGCCACTTCAGCGTTGGAAAGAGCTGTGATGGTTCTGTTGAGGCCAACCAGATAGCCTGCCAGGGCATCAACTGCCTCCCATCCGGGAATTCCTCTGGAATCGCACCTTGAGTCCTGTTACAAGCATTGGACCAATAAAACCCATTTAAAACATCTGCAAATATAAAGAAGCACACAATTCCAATGTTGAAACTTCATCTACTTTACCGGAGCTGGAGTGACAGGCCCACTTTCCTCGATCATAGCAAGGACAGGAAGAGGTGTGAGCACAGAGGTGACGTCGATCTCCTCGTCCAATGGGGAGTGGACAGGCTCCAGTGGGGTGTAGACGCACCCAGCAGAGGCAACGGTCTCCTCCAGAGGGGTGTGGACGGGCCCAGCAGTGGCCTCACTATCCTCCAATGGGGGGAGAGTGTCTGGCTGGGGCCTGGGGCCACTGGTTCCAAAGTCCTGAAGTGATTAATAAGAGTACATCCATCTTTTAAAGGCTTGTGTGTTTGTTCTAACATTAAAAATCGAGTGCTTATGAGGCTTCAGATATTTTCTTTACTGTCTAGTTTAGTTGACATAATGTTACCTGCAATGCGAGTTCAGGATCTTGTGGTATGGTCGCATCATCATCACCATGGTCTTCATCCAAAACCTCTGGCAAGACGTCACCAATACCACTAATCTGCTGACTCAGAAGATCCCCCCGATTGGACTGAGCCAGCAGATACTCCACTGCAATGCGCTCTCCTGCAATACGTATTCACAAAGTGAAAAATGACTCTTTACTTGCCTACCATGTCACTGTATCGGTCTGATCATCATCAACAGCAGACTTTTCTTACCTGTAGGTTGCCCCGGTGGAATGAACTCAGGAAGAAGAGGTCTTCCCAACACTTTGTTGCTGAGTGAATTGACATTGCACATCAGCCTGATGTCGTACAGCCTTGTCTTTGATGTTTCTGACATGCAAAGTGCTTGTGCCGACCGGTTCAAGTTCCACCTTGACACACCCTCGAGCATGTACATTTGCGTGTGTAACGCATTGCATCGCCACCCTGATGAAACAAAAAACAGAGGACCGATCACAACAGATTACAATATATTACAGAGTAATAAAATAGCACATTAAATAGTCAATATAATTTATGTGAGAGGGTTCTAACATGCCTGGAATGAAAGCACACTGGTGCTTGTGAAAGCTCTCCAGTGAGGAGGATCCTCGGCTGCACCTCAACACATCCAGTGTTTTCCCTCCTTTCTCCAGCCCTGACCCGATGTTTGTGTACAGCTGCACACCTGGTGGATCCTGGATGCAGGGAAGGTGTTTTTGCTGTACCTCCCACACTTGAGACATGCGCTCATGGTGAATGAGGTGCAGTCCAGTGCCGTCCACAAGCTGCCACATGGAGTCAAGGAGGTTTTTGATGAGGGCACGGGTCTCCTCCACCCCCCTGGTTCTTCTGCGGCAGTGCTTGGCCAGCTCTCTAGAACTGATGCTCGCCAACACCTGGGCATCTGTTGGTTCATGGCCCTGATGCTTTTGCTTCAGCTCTGCGCGCTTGGCCTCCTTCAGGTGACACACATCCTGCTTATCCCACTCAAAAATACAATACGATAGTTTTGAGCAGAATGTACCGTACAGCGGGTGGTGTTCTGTTGTGAGGCCGTTGGTGAAGCGCCTCATAAAGTGGAACACATCCAGCCGCACAGTGAAAGTCCAAGGCCTGAACCAATGGAGGACTGGGCTCACTCCTATGTAAATACACAAAATAAATTAATTCAAACACAGTTTTTTTGTTTGTAGTCAGACTGACTAAAACATCAACACAAATTACAGGTAACCCACCTCTGTCACTACAGCAGTCCCTATCCACGTAAATGGCGTCCGGCTGTGGCTCACCAGCGTCCCTGTACCGCTGGACAATACCCTGGCACAGGTCATCCAGCCCAGCCCCCTCGCCGGTGGTGAGAACAGAGTTCAGCACTTGCCCATACTCATTCCCCACATTCGTCATCCACGTGGCGGTGTCCTCAATCCCCCCAGCAAGTTTTTTGGTCACCTTTAATTATAACAAAAGTATACACATAATTATTGCATGTATTCTCGTTCAACCCTAAAAAAATGACTTCAAGCTTATATAGGTTTACATTTACCTTCTTAGTGGAATCGAGCTTGAGGATTCTGCCAAACGTTGATGTGATGACCCCCTTGAGTTCATCAAGGTGACCAACAACATCATTCGCATGCACCGTCTCGAACCACTGGGCCAGGGGCAGGGGACAGAAGGGTGGTGGCGCCGGATAAACAGCCTGGGAAGACCTCAGGAAGGATTTCCTGTGAATCTCACAATCTGTGAAATAATCACAAGACCTCCGAGCCCACTCCTGACTGTGAACCTCCTGAAAGGCCTGCTGCAAATAGCTGGAGCTATTCCCTACCGTTCTGGGGCGCAGAAGTGTGACACAACGCCTGTCCAGTGCCAAATGTGTGGTCAACACTGCAGGGAATTTGTTGCGGTGAGAGGGGTCGAGCTGCTTTAAAATGTCATTACTCCAAGGACAGACAATGAATTTGCACTGGCTGCACCTTGGATAGTCTCCCCCTATTAAATAATATTTGGAGTCCACATCAATGACCTCCCTCACCTTGGTGTAGATGCCAGAGTGGTGCATCTTGCTGTTGCACTGAGTGCACTTCAAAGGGATGCCCCACATGCGCATCGGTGCCCACAAAAACATCCTCTGCCTGAAGTAATCGTGTGGGTTGGGGGGTGCCACGGATCTGACTGGGCTGGGGGGGTGGTGCCAATTCTCCCTGACATCCTGTTTCAGCTGCCCACTTGCTTCATAAAGGATGCGGGCTATCCACTCCCGGTCACCTGGCTTGATGACCCGGAGGAACGGCTTTGATAAAAACCTGGCCCTGTTTACCTCTGGATAGTGCTGAGGGATTGGAAGCCACTGTGCGGCTGGAGCAGGAGCACAAGCAGGGGAAGGAGGAGGTGGGCTGCCACTCTGAGTCACTGGTGCCATCTCAGATGCTGCGGAAGGGGCAGGAACAGGAGCATCTCCACTTCCAAGATGGATGACTGGTGTCGGTGGCATCTCCTGGGCTGGCGTTGTGAATGGAGGAGCTGAGGCTGAGGTGGTAGGAGAAATGTCTGGGAGGTCTGTGGAAGATTTTAACACATTACACTTTTCAAGGTGCTCTGACAAAGCCACAGCACCCATGGCCTTTATGCCACAGTGCTCACACTGCTCCTGGACGTGGAAGTCTGACAGGTGCTGTGTATACTGGTCAGCGATCACGCTCTTGGAGCAAAGGGAGCACGTCAATGAAGTGCCACCTGCTGAACTGTCCTGACCTCCAGCTGCTGCACTGGCCTGTGGTGTCTCTGGTAGGCCTACATCTGCTGCTCTACCACTGCTGTGAGCCTGCACTGACTGTGATTCTGCAGCAACCCCTGTCTGCTGTCCTGACTGGGGAAAACAACATTTTTTATTTACTCTCTGTACTCTCATGCTGTATAATAAACAATACTCTTCATCAGAACAAGTCACTGGGAATATCAAGCACATTGTGACATACAACATAGGACCAACCATGAGGTAGAGGAAACAATTTTTGTCAGCATGTTTGTCTCATATAATATGTTTAGGTAGCCTATTCAATGACATTTACTTCTATTCTGCATTCAATTCAATGACAATACTTACATTATGGTAGCCACACTTGCAGGGGATCCTTTTCCCAAAGATGTCAAACACTCTGACAGTTTGGCCATATGCAGGGGTCAGGGGACAGTCCTTAATCCTCTGTATTACCGCCTTCCAACGTCTGGACCCAGGTCTCTGGCCAGTAGAAAATTTGTGCTTCCCCTGGGCAAGCAGGATCATGACGCCAGCCCAGTAAGCATCTGTCTTTCCTTCCTTTGGCATCTCTAAAGGAGAACAGGTAGTCATTTGGCTGCTAAAGGCAACATATATGCACAGACAGACAGGAAATGAAGCTAATGACAATGATCATGACATACTGTATGACCTCCCTCTATTTTCCTTATAGGGCAAAGTCAGATTGAGCAAATATCAAACAATATTTTACGAGATTTTTCTCTATTTTGGCCTGTCATGTTTGTTTGGGCTCTGGAATCATCGTCATGGCAACCGAACGCCGTTATTCTCTGGCTCCGCTAAAGTCTACAATATCACCTCACCTGAACACCTCAGCGATCGTATAGCACCGTTTTGAATAATTATGTACACAAGGGCTATAAATAATTATGATAACTAATATTTACCCCCCTCAATATAGACGTAGTAATATGGATTACGTTACATAGGCATACTCAATTTAGACAAATTAACGTTATTACCCAGCGTCAAAAAGTAGCGTCAAACTTCACAAAACCCATTCATTTAACGTATGCCACCGCAGAAGTGTTTACAAACACACATCACATCCATTTCAATAAGCTTTCCATTTAGTAATTTGAGTAAATTCGACTTAAGCTGCTTTGAATGACAAGAGAAATTCGCCGCTGATAAATAGACGTTAACGTTACCTGATAAAATATCGCTCGTTTCACCTGCGCCTCGACAGGCAACACCATTGAAATAACGTTACGTCAATACACTAAATCTGATTGATTACTGTAACAAAACTGCATCTCTGTTCTAGTTTTCTTTTCATGGACACTTACACGATATGACACAACACAGAAAGACACGGAAAAGACACTTAAAAGCGATAAGTAGCGCATTAACAAGACATTATTTATTCAGCGCGTTTGTGACTGTCTTATCAAACTTCACGAAACACATTCATTCACGCTGGCTACAGCAGAAGTGCTTACAAACACAACACATACTTTTTCATACGACTTCACTTAGTAGTTTCATTAATTTTAATAAGTTCTACTTACTTTTTAATGACAGGAGAAACTTGCGACCGGTCAATAACGGTACCTGATGCTGAACTATCGCCTGTTTTCACCTGCGCCTCGACTGGGGACAATACAAGCATTCTGATTGGTTCCTTTGCCCCTGGCAGCGGCAACTGTTTCGAAGCATGTGATTGGCTCTTTTGCCCCCCTGTTGTTAGGAGTTTTAGGACTCTGTTAGGAATTTGTTAGGATTTGTTAGCACTTAATTAGGAACTGTTAGGAGTTGTTAGGAGTTTGTTAGGAATAGTTAGGACTTTGTTAGGACTAGTTAGGAGTAGTTAGAGCTGTCCATTTACTGCAGGGTACGGCCACGACTACATGAAGCAATAGCTCCCGAACAACCAAGTTAGGGGTCCAAGCAGAGAAGTTGTCATTCTTCGCAGTATTTTTAGGTGTTGAACAGCACGTTACATCTAATCCTCTTGGCAAAGTACCTGTGCAGGAACCACAGCACAACTGCTGCAAAATACATAGATGCAAAGGGTGTATATTCGTACACAAAGGCAAGCATGGTATGGGTTCTAAACCAGGAAATCTCAAAAGTTGCTGTTACATCTATGTGACAGTAGGGGTCACTGCACACCATAGTATCTATGCCAATTCCAATGAAAAGTCCTCAAGGTTGAATCAAATTTCTTCACACATCTCACTATTCAAGTAGTTAACCCAGTTTATGATGGTCATTCTAACAATTTTGTACCGTAATGTCAGTCACTCAATCTTGCCAGACTGTTCCAGTCGTATTGAAGGGGTGAAACTCCCGTAAGATAGTTGGAATGAAGTAATAAAAAATATTGTAGGCCTACAACTCCAGTCCAGTAAAAGTTGGTATATTTTGTTAACAGGCTATCAAAAGCACACAATATAATTATTTTCAAAACATGCTATATTTAATTGAGAATGGTGCAAAGACAATTCTCTCTGTAAGGCTTTTTAGTTTAAGATCTTTGAGGCATTTAATGAAAATAAGACATTAATTTACAGTAATGCATGCAAATGTATGATCATTAAAACATTAAATAACTAGGCATACAGTCTGTATGCTTTGACACTCCAGTCACACTGCTGTTTTCAATTCCACCATTCTTTGGGGAGGATATAGCATGCCTCAATCACGAATAACCTAGTGTTGAACAATCATACATTTTTCTGTGTCTGCAAATAATGCTGCCAATGGGGTGGACCAGAGCCATTAGACGGTGGGCCGAAGGCCTCTATCTGCTTTACTTTTTCACTTTTGGACAAAACTGGAGAAGAGTAGTTGATTTTTCATATGTGCAATACATATTTTTTTCTAAGCTCATTTCTGCTTGTTGGCAGCCTCAACTCGATCATATATTTGAGAAAATCAACTTTATGTTTCATAACTTCAGAAGGCAAGTTATCAGGGCCACACGTACTGCATACCAATCAAAAAATCGTATTCGCCACACGTGGCTTGAGAAACGCCAATGAAGACTCGAGAAAGACAGAGTGCGAGACTGTTTGAGGAAGTAGGAAGACGACTCGACAGGGAGAGGTTGGCAAGCAAGCTGGATATCACGGAATTTGCACTATAATGTGTGTAATGATGCATGTTACCAACAAATTACTATTTTGACAGTGTAGTGTTTATAATTAAGAGTCTCCGTTAACCTACCTAGCGTGAACGAACAGAACTATTCAAGGTCTATTCAACATAATGTCCATAACGATAGAGCACAGCTAGAGCTATTGCTAACTGCTGATGTGTTTGGACTTCAGTATAACTTAATATATCGAACAACACACCGATACAATGCCCTGTAGACTTTAAACTAATGTCCGTAATGTTATCTTGGTGATTGTCATTCAGTTTAGTATAATGACATCTATGTAAGTTAGCTATTTTTGACAGATATATTTTCTCCATGTCACTGCTCTTTGTACCTAAACGCATGATGTGACAAATAAATGTACTGAATCTTTCTAGTTCTGCTGTTCAATCAAGCCAACACCTTGTTACATTACGTGTGCCTAAACAAGCATTCAAGTAAATAAATTTGAACTTTAGTCTTCGATGGTCAAGGGCTAAAGCTACCTCTTTCTTTGAGCAGAAATTGCAGGTGGGTAGGCTACATTAGCTATTGAAAATAGTACAGATAGATATTATAGCAAATAGACACTAGAGTCATTACAAAGTAGGCCTACATTTTTTTAATCCCATGTGCTATTTGCCTTTTCCATTGATATAAAGATATCTTATTGACAAGAAGGTGTCTGCAATTCATCTCTACAACAATGAAACAGGCTACAGTCAGCTACAGCCTAATAATGCCTGAAACGTTTGTGTTACTGCAGTTAAGCATAGTAAACTGTCATTACTAACATGCTAGGATATTATACACATTTTCTGTGGTCAACGAAAAGATTGTGAAGAAACATTGTCCTTTATAATGTGTAAGCACTACCTTAATGATAACCGAACCTCTCCTAAGACCTGAAGTTGAAGAGATTCTGACAATGGGTCCAGCGTCAATTTTATTGTAATTTTTAGTAACAACGATTGTTTGTAAGCCCACTGTTTGCTTATGTAACAGAGTTAATGAAATGTAGCCTAACACACAACGCAAAGAAGAGTACAGCCGCTACACTTACAAGTGATAGCCTAGGCTACGATTTGCTTCAACCTCTGCTGCTGATAGCTAGGCTACACTCAGATGACATGTTTCTTATTAAGAATTTCACCGTTGGATTTATAAAGTCAATATTCTGCAGCATGCCCAGACAGGAACAAGGTAAGATTTATACAAAAAGTGGGTTGACAACTATTATCTGAAGTTCTATGATCTAAAATAAGCCATCTGAAGGGGATTTTGCAGCGTTTTCTGACATTGCTGCTTAGCTCGATTGGTTGATTTTTCCAAGGACTCAAAATGCCGACATTTGATTGGGTTATACCTATAGATTTCCTTGCATATGCCCGAGGAAAATAACGATTAAAACCTACTGTTTTTGACGATATATGATCAAACCAGAGCTGCCAACAAATTTTGTTAGGCTTAATACCATTTGTTTATATCACAGATGAAAACTTGTCTACTCTTCTGATGTTTTTTACAAAACAACACGAAAAACGCCCTCGGCCCACCGTCTACATAGAGAGTATAGTTTTCTATACCGCTCTGGGGTGGACTATTCAACCAAATACCTGACATATTTCCATACCCCAACTTAATTGGAATGTAGTGGGCTATTAGGATATTTTATGTAACCTAATGCATCTGAACCAAAGACTGTATATCCGATCTGAACACAGAAAAATGCTCAATTTGCGTGAAAAGGTCCTTGTGGCTGATCACCCCTGATAGACCCTGGGGATGCCACTCTAGCTTTTATAACTTCATGGCCATCCATGAATTTTTTAAATTATTATTACAGTGCATGCAAAGCGATGCACTGTACTGTTCTCCGTTGGCTTCTTCTTCTTTTTATTACAGTGCATGCAAAGCGATGCACTGTACTGTTCTCCGTTGGCTTCTTCTTCTTTTTATTACAGTGCATGCATAGCGATGCACTGTCTTGTTATCCGTTGGCTTCTTCTTCTTATTCTTATTATTCTTCTATGCACGCTTTTTCTCAATAACCGTTTCACCTAGAAACTTCATTCAAACTTCATCTCGTAGGTCTCAATTTCTATTGTTATGCTAAGACTTTTCTCTTTTCTACTATTTTTACTTTTTCCACTATCTGCGATAAACGAGCGAAAAAGAGCTTTTTTTCCAGAAATTATGGAATTTTGATAGTTCCATAACAGAATTCTACTTCCTACTGTTGCTTCCCCTAACTACTGTAAACATTCTATTGTTGCTTTCTTGACTACTGTAAACATTCCAGAGAACTTTCAGCAGACTAGTGGAACTTCTAGGATTCTATTTCCACGAACATTCTGTTATCTGCTTTATTAACCTTTCCAGTTAATTTCTATTAAACTAATGGGCTATTTAAGGTTTTTTCACTTCCATTTCCCCTCTTCTACTGTCTTTTTCTATTCAATTCTCTGTATCATCTATTCAACTTTTGACAACTTTTTCATCTTTTTAATTTTTTCCTTTGATTCTCTGTATTATCTGTTCAACTTTTGGCAACTATTTACCTCTTCACATTTCTCTGCATTATCTATTCACTTTTTCATTGACATTTTACATTTTTTGCAACTTTTTTTTCCACATCTTTTCCTATTTTGAACTATTTCCTATTTCAACATTTTTAATGTAATCATCAATAACGAACCATTTGACGCAGCCAAAGGCTGCGTCCACCTTTTATCACTAATTTAACTACTGATACGGGCCATGTTCATTCGAACTATCTTCAACTATGTTTTTTTTCCCAACTATTCAATAATCACCCATTCATCAACATTAACAATAGCCACTGCTAACAACTCCCATGATGACCTAGCAATATACATAGCAAGTATTGTCCAAATAAAGTTTTTCTCTTTTTTTCAATTATTAAACTGTCACCGATTCATGATTCAGCAATCAACATAGAGTAGCAAGCAAAACTCAGCATCATTATTGTTTCCACTTTTTTGTATTTATTCAACATGTGTTCTATATTTCTTCGTTCCCTATCTTTACAATGCAATTCCAGGTGCCATCTTGAATTTCTTTTATAGACCTGGAAAAAAAAGACATTTCCATGAGCATACAGAAAATGTACCATACTGGTCCATAATATTATATTATAAAAATATATAAATAAATAAATAAATAGAAATAAGTTGCTTACCTTTCAGTGACTGCTCAGTCATTACATGTTTGTGGAATGTGTTGCATGAAGAGGAGAAAAGTAAACTGCGGTACAACTACAAAAACAACTCAGTGCATAAAGTTAATTACATGACAATGATAATTTGAAAACAAAATCAATTGAGATTACATTCAATTACATTCGATTACATTCAACTATTCAAACCAATAAAATCCAACAGTATGGCTATCAACAACATCACTGCACTATAAAAAGTTAACGCAGAACACAAAACACTGGATTGTGGTAGCTGTAATATGTTTGAAGCACACCTGAGTGAACACAGTGCTCCTGATGAGAAATAAATATATGATCCAGTAAAGTGTTCTTCTCTGTTGTAGCTGCTGTAATGAGCTGAGTGTATCCCCTGGACTGGAATTGTTCAAAGATGGGCTTTGTTCCATTGCCTAGTAAATCTTCATTCAAATCTCCACAGATGGTGGTTGGTGAGTCTCCGATGACATTTAGAGAATCCAGTAGGTTAGAGAGATTCGGCAAGAATAGGTTTGCGTTGTAATCAGGTGGTCTGTAAATCACTGCAATCATTGCTTTTACTGGAGCCTCAACCTGTATGACAACAACCTCAAGGTCAGTCACGCCATGTACATACTGCAAGAGTCGAGCTTCAACATTATTTCTGACGTATATAGCTACCCCACCACCTCCTCTGTTGGAAAACTGAGACAGTGAAGAGTAAGAGGTATGCCTGTTGCGTTTAAACATTTGGTAGTTGTCAAGCTGGAGCTCATCAGGGACCAAGTCACCAGAAAGGTGTGTTTCAGTGAAACACAATATATCAGCAAGGAACAGCTCGTGATGTCTCTTTATGTCTTCTATGTGGGCTGACAGTCCTTCCGTGTTGTGATGGATAAGTGTTAAAGACGGAGATCTCACATTGGGGAGGTAGTGAAGGAAGGGCATGACATCACCAAAATCAGCTGTTTGCATACTTTCCAAAGATGTTGAGACCTCTGGATCAGCATAGATTTTGTCTTCATTAAAATCAAGTATACGCAGACCATGCAGTGAGGTGGTCCTGCTGAGAGCAACGTATGCCATACCTGGCTCAAACACTCGTTTCAGTGAGACCACCGCAGACGCTGTCGTCATGCCTTGGCACTTGTGTATGGTACAACTAAACGCGAGAGAAATTGGAAATTGATGTCTTGTTACTCCCTTTTTACTGTGTGGTTCCTCTGCTCTTTCAACATAGACCAAATTATCTGCTCCTCCTGGTCCTTTGCCACGATGTCTCTGCCCTGCATTTGGATTATCCAGTTCCACACCAAGTAATTTTACCTGTGATTTACCATCTTGTACATGATAGACGATATTACCAATCTTTCCAAATGATCCATTCACTAGTCCATCGTCCACATCTATGTTTCTTATGAGCATCACACGAGCACCTATGGCAATTTGTAGTCTGTCTGGTAAATCCCCTTTCCGTCCTTGAAAAGGAACTCTCTGTCTCTCCATGCGACCAGTACGGAGATCCTTTCTGTAATCCTGTGCATCTATGTTGACTAGGTCCGAGTATAGAGCGGCTATGGTTCTAGCGTTATGTTCATCTTTTTCTTTGTTTGTAGCAAAAACATGCAGGATGTCTTTGGGACAGTCCTCAGCTTCACACATGACCTGAGAGAGTAGCAATTTGTCAGCTTCAGATAATGCCTCTCCCTTTCGTTTTACTCTTACCCTGTTCAGCAGCTCAGCAAATGGCACATCATCTTTCTGCCGCATGATTTCTGTGAGAGTCACCACTTGGAACAGATCCTTCCAAAAGTCCACAACATGATCCTCAAAAACACAAAGTGGCTTCACTTTACCTGGAGGAGGGATTTGATAAAAATCACCACAAGCAAGGACTGAGATTCCGCCAAAGGGTTTCTTACTGCCTTTGATTTCTTGTAGCCTCCAGTTGACATACGCAAAGAGTTGTTTTGAAATCATAGACACTTCGTCAATTATGATGACCTCAACATTGGACAAGGTTGCCCTCACTTCATCAAGACAATTCCCGAGACACTGGTAAGGTGGTTTCAGGCTTCTAGGTAGTTTCAATACAGAATGCAGTGTCTTGCCAGATATGTTGAAAGCAGCTGTCCCAGTGTATGCGGTGAGAATGACAGTGGGCATGGACATGTCTCTCTCCTCTGAGATGCAAGGTAACTTACGAAGTATCTTTGTTGCCTCTGCGTAAATGCATTTGATGAGGTGTGATTTGCCAGTGCCAGCCCCACCGGTGACAAAGTAAAAAAACTGATCTACAGTCTGTCCACAAACTCGTTGGACGCACCACTTGCGCACTGTATAGAATATGGATGCCTGTGTTTGGTTTAAATTTTGATACATTTTGCGCACAACAGTAGGGTCTATTTGAGGGGCTTCAAACATTGGCACTGCGCTTCCTCGGCTTGTAGGATCTCTGCTAAATTCAGGCACATCATCCTGTTCATTCATCTCATCTGGGTTTTCTTCCTCACGTTCTGAAATGCATTCGAGACGAAGGAGTTCTGACTCAGGTGCAAGTGTTGTCCATGCATCCTCCATGGGTCCATTTTGTTCCAAGCTCTGAACAGCTTTGTCTATTGCATCACAATCCTTTTCAAACTTGGACTTGTTTTCTTTAACGATGGAAAATACACTCTCTGCAACATGTTTTCCAGGAAGTCTTACAGAACCCGATGTGTAAAATGACTCATATGTAAAGCCTGTAGGCATCAATTGACTATTTGAACGATGAGGCAAATACAGCTTGAGCAATGTGCCGTAAAATTTTTCTGGAGCTTTCTGCTGAGAAAACCTGGCGTATCTGATGATGGCAGGCTTTCCAGTGGTGCGTTTCTGTATGAATCCCATTTCATTTTGAAGCGGTAAAACTCTGCTTCCTTCTTTTTGATTTCCATACACAATTCTATAAGTGGAAGCAAACTCTGCCATGCACATAGTCGCAAATTCTGGTGTGTCTGGTCTGCTTTTGTATTTGTCTGGAATTCCAGTCATCCAAACATTCTCTGAGTCGGGCATTCTGTCCTTCAGACGATGCAAAGGCAGGCTCATTTTCACTGCGTTGTCATCCGTGGGTATAAAGATCACACTACGGGAACAGGACTTGAGCTTCAAGCTACACACTCGAGCAACTGCCTCTTGAACACTGACCTCCCTGTTTTTGGAATATGCCTGCATTATCTGTTTCATTTCATCACAATCTGATGTAGTCGATTGACTACTGTCTGCTACAACGCTTTTCAAATACTCGGACATCTGAGCCTCGGCCTTAGATATGTAGGATACAATATAAAGAATACAAGAATAAGGGTTTAAGATGAATTGGACGTCGATGTTGGCATTCCATGCCCTTAGCAAATCCTTGTTGTAGCCATTTATCCAACAGTCCTTTGGCTGCCGTTTCATCACTAACACACTGGATGTTGTTAATGAGGTGATGCAATATAGATATTCATCATAACTTAGCTTGCATTGAGCAAGTAGCTGAGGGATGTTTTCAAAAGTTGTTTTTGGATCATTTAACAATTCCCATAGAGGTTTCAGCTTTTTCTTGGCCTCTTCAGGAGACACAGAGGAACGGTTTGATACATCTTCTGATTCGTCTGTGAGCTCTGCCGCAATTGAACATGAATCATCTTCAGATTCATCTGAGGACTGTGCAGGCCTTGGATGGGTTATAAAAGTTTCCTCCACAGGCTGTTTTGGAAATCCAAAACGGCAGTGCTTATTTCCTTTCTTGCATGACTTTGAGTGCCGTCTACTGTGGGTCTGCACCTCTGATACTATTTTGAAAAGTTCAGGATCTGCGTGTGGGTCAGGCAGCTCACATGATATATATCTATCCACAAATTCACACACTTTTTCATCAGGGTCGACCCCAAACACAGGTGCGTCCTTACACCAAACCAAAAGATGGATATGAGGCGAGCCTCTGGCTTGATACTCCACCCGGAAAAAATAGTCCACAACCTCACCAATGGGCTTTGCTGGGGACAAGATCAAGTGCTTCATTAATGCATCCACCCGCTTATCAAATAAACGCATTGAGGTCACAGGATTAGAATTCAATAGTCAGGTTTTTGTGGCCCAGTCGAGCTCAGACAAGTTAATCTGTACTCCCTGTTGAGCTGCAATCGAATTTATGATCTCTTCCCACCTTGTCTCCGCTGCACTGAATGTGAGAAAAAATGTGGGCGTTCCTAAGCCTTTTAAGAGGGCAAAGAGGTCACGAAGAGTCTTTTCCCAGTATGCTGGTGTTCCTCGTAAAGGTTGCATAAAACGAGTGGCATCTCTGTTATGAATTAACCTGTCAAGTTCATGCTTATTTTGCAAGGTCCGTGCTGTGATTGTCCTTCCATCTCTGGTCATTGGTTTTCCTTTACGCAATTGTATGGACATACTAGATCTTGCCAAATTAATTTCAGTGACAAACTGGGCAAAGAAAATGTAACTTGAGTCCAATGCAAAACGATTATCGACAGAGAAAAGACGTGCATTGAAATATCTGCTGGGTGATAATTTCCTTAGTCTCTGCTTTTCATCAAAAGTGTTCATGCCATTAGGGAATTGAACTGGGAAGGCTAAGGCCTCAAGTCTGGGAATGCGAAATACACTAACAGGTCTGTTGCGCTGAGCCGGTGCTATTGAGAATATGCCCTCGCCAAAAGTCATAATTTCCTGTGCGATATCAGATGGTTGTAAACATGAATCTATGGAGCAAGCCCCATTCTGCTGCTCAGTGTCTGGTGAATCCTCAGCATTATTTTCCACACCATGTTCATGGTTTGCTAGACTGCATGGATTATTTCCATCTGAATGTTCCTCTCCTACTTCACACTCATCCCATATATCAGTTTCCATGAGATCAATTGCTTCTGCAATATCAGCACTGATATCATCATCAATGTTGTTGTCATCTGTCACGTCCGTTTCATCTTCCAAAGCTATTATATCATTATTTATGTTTATGTCCTTGTAGTCAGGGTTAATCTCCTTCAGTTTTGACAAGGCACAAAGGACTTTGTTCATGTCGACAGTTTGAAACTGGTAATGCCCTGTATAATTCATTCGTCTTTTAAGTTTAACTTTTAAAAGCTGAGACTGACTACTAGGTCTTGGCAATGAATTCACAGTGGATTCTACCTCTGAGGGGACACAAACAACGCCACCATGGATTAACTTCTGCTGACCTTTAGGTAGACTGATGATTTTTGCAAATGGTATATATTGTGCTATAATGTGTCTTTCCAGTATATTTAGATTACTGAGCTCAGGGGGAATTGGCTGTACTTCTAAAAGGTTGACTGCTGCTATCACTGGTAATTGCCCTCTCTTTAAATTTTCATGACAACTATGACAAATCCACTCCAACTTTTTTTCAGGGATACAGCATGTTTCCAGTGTACTGCATTCGTCCGTGCAAGTGTGCACATACTTTCCTGTTAGACATCTCACAACCATGTCCAGGTTCTTTGTGTAGCTTTCACGCCGACACTTTCTCACCTGGTTGAAAAACAATGCTCTGTGACACACTGTGCAAACATATGTAGGACCATTTTTTATTTCCATTCTAAAAGATTCAATAGCTTCCTGTAAAGGGGTGCTTTCTACTTGTGCTGACTCCTGCTGGTTCTCTTGATCTGACTGTAGCCTCCACATGCGTGCAAGACCTTGTTGTTGATATTTTCGCTGTATCTGTAAAGCACATCGCATTTTGTGGAGTATTTTTTGAAAACTGTTATTCACATCAGTTCTGTTACTTTTCTGTAGAGAACGGTAATGTCTGAAACATGGGTCATTTCTGTATCGATCATTATAAGTCTGCCTTTTTTTCTGTTGATACGCAGTGTTGGATGCATAATGGTATCTCATTGCAGCCTTTTTCTTCAAACAAAACTGGGTGTCTGTCATGTAACGATTATTTAAATATTCCTTCTTCTTATACTGATGCATTAGATCTTGAGCATACCTCTGTCTCATGTATGCTTTCATTTTATGTTGATACACCACATCCTGTGCATACCTTTGCCTTATGTATGCTCTCTTCTTATGTTGATGCATCACATCCTGTGCATATCTTTGCCTTATGTGTGCCTTATGCTTATGTTGATACATCATATCCTGTGCATACCTTTCCCTTATATATGCCTTCTTCTTATGTTGATACATTACATCCTGTGCATACCGTTCCCTTACACATGCCTTTTGCATCAACTTAAATCTAAAGTCATTGTTATAATGAGTTGTCATATAATTTTTTTGCCTTGCCCTAAAGGTGGGATCATGTGCGTAACTATCTCTTATGTGTGATTTCTTTTGCCGTTTGTATTGACCACAGTTTGCATACCTGTTTCTTTCATATGACAACTTCTTTTCTTTGTTCCTTTGATAATAACTTTGTTGATACAGTTTTTTACTCTCCCTGTTCAACATTTCATTTTGTACTTTGCAAACTTTTCTACGCCTTTGGTTTTTCCCATATTTTGCCAGAGAACTGTGTGGAGTACAAGAAGCAGCTGGCACAATGCACTCTGCACTTCCAACAGACCTTGCATCATGAGATGAGACTGGCTGTTCTCTATGGCTCACACACATGAATGACACTGGCATAAACTCATAGATTGATTCATCAGAGACTGATTCCACAAGGGCCCAAAATACAAGCAGTCTATCAATCAAGTCACTCAAATTGGCAAAGGTCAGCATCACAGCAGTGCCATACTCTTCATAGATACCTGTTTCTGCTCGGGAATGTGGATCGAAAAGTCCATATCTCTGTGTGTCGTCTCTAAACAAAGCAATTGTTAAACAGCCTATGGTGAGCATTGCAAAATTTACACAGGGTATATACAGAGATCCTTAAGTTGTATTTACTACCTTTTACTACCTTTTTTACTACCTTCAAAATATTTTTTACTACCAGCACGCAGCAACAACTATACCGGCGTAGTGACAGACAGATATTAAGAGGAGAAAGACGGAGTGACAGAGTGTCTGATAGAGGCTCTGTAGGTGCATATGAGTGCAGTGCAAGCAAATGAGCTACAATTAAGTGGGAACTATAGGAGTTGGATTAATCGAGATTTCACAACATGCCTTGGTCCATAGTTTTTACTAATATGTCAAAAAGGTTTAACAACTGCATACAATTTATGACAGGTTGGACCTTTAGAATAAAGGTTATGGCTCAGTTAGGGCCTTGATAAAAGAGGTAGAAACTTGATAATAAAGTGCAACTTAACACTGTGATAATATTTCATTACCACGCAAATAACTTAACGAACACATAACTTAATATATCACACTTAATATATCACACTGAACACAAAAACTGACCAACACAGAGAGAAGGGGGGAGAGGAGAGAGAGAGAGAGAGTTGAACTTGAACAACTTAAAAATTGTTTTTTTTAAGAGAGAGAGAGAGTTGAACTTAAACAACTTAAACAACTTAAAAATTCACATTTTTGACAGACTGGACCTTTACAATAAAGGATATGGCTCAGTTAAGGCCTTGAAAAAAAGAGGTAGACACTAGATGATAAAGTGCAACTTCACAGTGTAATGACAATATTTCATTACCAAGCAAATAACTTAAGAACACAACTTAATGAAACATTGGACACAAACACACAGAGAGAGAGAGAGAGAGAGAGAGAGAGAGAGAGAGAGAGAGAGAGAGAGATGAACTTAATAAGATTAAGCAGAGTCACAAGTGCCTCAACTGTGTGGATTTTTCCTCAATCAGTTTTTCTAGTTGGACAAGTTCTATTTTTTTTCCTTGTGTCTTCTTCGAAGAGAGTTCGATTTTGTTACAAGCTCTGCCATTTTTGTTCCTTTCTTGCCCTCGGCCATCTCAGCATACTTGTCGGCATCATCTTCCAGTGATTGGCACACACTTTTGAGAACCTGTTGTTGGTTGCGCAGGTCCTCCAGCTCTTTCTCTGCTGCTTTCCTTTTCAGCTCTTGAGTGGCAGTCTCCTTTTTCTTCCGCTCGCTATCAAGGTATAGCCTATATTGTGACCTGGCTGAAGCAGCAGAGGTCAGGAGCTCCTTGGTCAGCGGAACTTTCAACACACCACCACAGACCATCACCTTGTCGCATATTACTCTGAGGGCTTCCAAGGTTTCATCAAGGAGGTGACACTCTTCTACCTCCTTATTGACAGAGAAGCCTCTCTCCACGGTGGCTTGTCCATGTGAGAGGAGGAGAGCACATTGGCAAAACTTCAGGAGCTCAGGGTGGGAGGTGCGAAGTTTTGAGCAGAGAAAGACATCCAGGCGCTGCTTCAGGGGTTGGAAGGCAACAAGTTCCTCTTCTCTGTCCACAGCTGAGAGAAATGATGTGAACTGCTGGATGATGACATCACCTGCAACAATGACAGGACAATTAAGATATATTCATTTCATTTACACATACCAGGCAGTACATCATAAATGCTCAATAGTATCTAAAGCAGTTATTCTCAGTATGGGGGCACAGAGGTCTTATCTACATCACAAATGGATCATCACATTTTAGAATAATAAAAAAAGAAGAAGTAGTAGAAAACCACAAATGAGATTCCTAGCACAAGGTCTTCATTTGAATAACCTACCCTATTCTACTGTCCCTATACAATATTTTCTTACCAGCTGCAATGCCACCTGTCAGCTGCTGCCCCTGGTTGAAAGTCTGCACTAACGCCTTCATCTGCTGGATACACCACTCTGGATCTTTCACCATCCTCGTGGGATCCAGGCAGGTAATCTGCCTCACAATTGGGAATTTCAGTGGGGATTTGTCCTGCAGTTTCTTAATAATTTTGATCAGACTCTCCAAACACTCCTTTCTTAGGGTCAGTACTGATAGTTCCCCTATCTTGGTCCCTGGCTTGGCCAGAAGTGCCTAATAAAGAACATTAAGGAAGATTTCATGTCAATGCTTTCTTTGAGAGAAAATGTTTGCATTACTTCTTGTGATGAAAACATTGATATTAAACGATTTGTATTTGCTATTTGACTTGTGTAGGCTTCACAATTGACAAATTCACCTCACAAACCAAAAATAGTCAATGAAATTACCTTGATGGCAGCCTCAGCCCCCAAGCCTATATCAACCCTTCTGGGGGAGACCCAGTTCTTCTCCTCAGAGATTTCCAACTTTATAAGCTGCAGAGAGGTTTTGTCCTGTAAAAGGTCTCTTTTGAGGAACCGGTGCAATAAACCCTGATTATGACAACAAGCAGATAGTTTACAAACTATTTCATCAATTAATAAAGGATATCAATCAAGATTGTCACAGGGATACTTACCAACAGGAGCTCAGTCAAATCCTTTGCCAAAAAAGGCAACACTGGCTCATCTGTCTGATACTTTAGAAGAAATGGGTTGAAGTGTCTGGCAATTGACAGGAAAAATTGCAGCTTTGCAATAATAAGTGGATCCCCCAGTGCTTTAAGGATGGCGTCGTATGAGGCCGTGTTTGGCCTCTGGACTTTCTTCTCCTCGGCAGCTTTGATGTATTTTTCGATCATTGGCCAAACTTTGATGACTCGCTCAGCAACTGGAACATTCTCCACCCATCTGTGGCCGCAAAAAGGGAGAGGAAAGGATGATCCTGTAACGTTTGTGTAGTCCTCTCTCCTGGCAGGAACATTGTGGAAAAGGTAATGTAGTGCACGAAGGAGTTTCTCAATTTCCCATCCGGAGAAGCCTGCCTTCATGGCATTGTGGACTGTGTGAAGCCCACAGCTCCCAACCATAAGGACTTGGGCACCTCCATGGAGCTCAGCATACTCCTTTTGAAGGAGATCCAGGAGTTTGAGGTTTACATTGGGGCCATCCATACCAACTGATAGAAGATGCCTCATGTTAAGTTGTGCAACACAATCCTGTGAATTGTCACAAAGACATTAGTGATTAATTAGGCCTAATTAATTGAAAAACATGTAAGTAAATCACTTTCAAGATAATATTAGTATTATATCAGTAATATTTCTATATGTGTCATGAAATATTTTAGCTTTATTTTCCTAAAATAAAACATGTGCCAGGCCTATGTCAAGGATGGCCAACGTGTGATGAAAAGCTCTCCAAAGGTGGCTCATCATTATGATAAAATATTTAGACCGAATAACTTTTGCTTTTTCTGAGCCATGTTTAACCTTCAAATTGAGCAACATTTAGGCATTGTAGTTTAACAAACAATCTGATGAAGGTCAATGTTAGTCTCACATTCGTATAGAATGGCAAATATTTTTCTGGTGTGGTAGGCCTCATTATGAAAAGTTTAAGAGCCACTAGCCTAAATATTGAGGTAATATGGAACAATGGCCTCTGCTTGTGTTAATAGGCTATTCCTACTTTCTTTTAAACTTCAGTGTTTTAATTATGCATTTTTTTCAATATTATGACAGAAAGCATAAGCATATTAAACTTTATGACAATATCATAAATGCTTGAAAATGCAAACAAACAAACAATAGTAGGCTTATATTTAAATCAACTTACTTTGATGTGCTGCAACAGATCATCAGCTCTTCCGTGTCCCAGGAATTGTGAGCCAAAATACCTTGATCGGACACAACCATCCTCCAAAAACCGAATGTGTATGTCCATTTGTTTTTTCTTGGACGATTGGTTAAGGCTCTCGTCAAACATAATGACGTACGGGCCGGCATTATTTATGGCCTCAACCAGTTGCTTCTTAAAATAGGGTGCTATTCCAAATCGAATCATGTACCCGGTCTTATCCTTGCCCAGAGTGAAGGATTTGGCGATCTGGGAGTCCGGAAACATCTTGCTAAACAGCTCTCCTATGCCAGCATTCGAGTTGAACGAGTGATGTTTTGTTGCTAAATCTAAACACCACAGTACCTCGGCCTGCAGCGTTGAGGTGGTTGTGCATAGTGTCTGTATGGTTGAAGGACTACTAGTTTGCAGCGGGGGTGCAGGCGAGGTTGAGGGAGCAGCGGAGGTTGATGGGGCAGTGGAGGTTGAGGGAGTAGATGTAACGTTACTAGCCGCACTGCTAGTACAGAATAGCGACAGTGGAAGCTGCGAGTTACGGCCACGCATCCTTGCTTTGTGGATGCTTGCCTCCATGTGTGATCTCACCGCCTTTACCCCCATCCAAGTAATATTTATCGTCTTTTTGCAGACGTTGCAATAGGCCTCTCTGTCATTGCCAACTACTGGCTTTAACCAATCCTTAAACTCAGATTCTTCTAGCCAGAGGTCTGAAAACTTGCATTTACCCATTTCCAAAATAAACCTACGTTAGCGAACTCGAGAAGTATTATGGCAGCAAGCCAGCAGGGATCTGTCTCGGTGTGGAGCGTGTACCCAGATTGATTGAGCGAGCGCGCGCGCAAGGTAGTCTACACGTGACGTCATCCCTATCACTCCGGTCCTACTTGCAGCATAAAAATACATAAATCCATGCAATTAATTTAAGGAGACATGGCTGCATGTAACCGAGTTTACACAAAATGAAAATTCATACCCGCAGTTGGCCTAAAAAATTTACTACCTCATCAGATGAGGCTTCCTACTTTTTACTACTTTTTAAAGGCTTTAATTTGGCCTAATTTTTTTTATCACCTTTTACTACCTTTTACAAACCCAGCGGACACCCTGTTACATTACTCCTCAAACACTGCAATCTTTCTGACAGCTTTAGGAAATCCTCAGCACCTTCAGGTTCATCCTGTCTCAGATGTCCATGCCGCGATGGATGTTTGGTCACATGATATGTATGCCCATACATGTGCACACTGTCTGGGAGCTCATCAAAAGCCAAATGACTTTGTGTTCTCATTGTGCCCCCTCTGCTCAGCCTTTGTTGTACACCACTATACATCAGATTGCCTTGTTGTAATACATAGTCAAGATCTTTACCATTCAGTACAGCTCTATCATGAAGAGCAGCAAGAAAACACAGTGAATTACATGTACATTGTTTATTCCGGTTGTTTCCATACCTCACATCATTTTGGCAATGAGATGCTTTTACATAGCTGGGGTGGACAGCAGTAGGTGCCTCATTTACCTGTATCTCACCAAACTCATTCTGGGAAAGTGAAGGTTGACCCGATGTACCAACATCAGAGAGGTCCAGCTTCTGCCAGCGTCTTTTTTGGGCTGCAGAGCGCTTATTCTTTCGTCCCATTTTTTAAACTTTAATATTAAAAATTACACACTAAGAGACTCTATTCAAATAGATTAAATGGAATCAATAATTTATTGTGTGTTTAGTCAGAATACAATTATATGATATGAATTAATGTTACTAAAAAAATATTAAGCCACTGGAACAACAGTGTCTGCAGTACTTACAATATATGTCCTATATATATATTTTTAACTGTGGTAGGCTATACAACAAAATAGACAAATATTAATTAATAAAAATAATTAATGTTAGATTGACAACCAGTGTGTCTTTCTCACTATATACTAAAATTATATTGTATCAATAAGTTTCAGCAATATCAAACAATGGAAGCCTAATTATAATTGTCACAAATTACTTCCCTGAATAACTTAAACTTCAGATCTCAATAAAAGAGAATATATTGTAGATACAGTAGATACTAAACAATCAAATACTCTTTTAATTAGCAATCAGTTATAATTAAACTCAAATTACTCTAAACATTGGCCAGACAACACTTAAGTGATGATAAAACTGCCAAAGACAGTTGCAATGAGATTGCACTGAGGTTGCACTTTCAAGGAGGGTACACTGAGGTTGCACAGTTTCTGTTGGGTATGTACTGTAAAGGATTGCTCTTTTTGGTATCTCAAAAATGGGGTATCATATCACACATCAATTAGAGTTTTTCGAGGTTGCCCTTTCCCTGAGGTTGCACTGAGGTTACACACTTTCCCAGAGGTTGCACAGAGGTTGCACTGAGGTTGCACTTTTTCCCTGAGGTTGCACTGAGATTGCACAGTCACTGGAGTTGTGTGACACACACAGATCTTGCACTTCTTGCAGCTGCAAAGCAGTGAGGTAGCCGTGTATGAAGCTGTGCTGAGACAGGCCTGAAAAACAAACAAACAATAAAATATATATGGCTATGAAAGTTCAGACAAGTTAATTGTGGACTGTATATAGAAAGGGGGGAAAATCATTCTTACTTGTCAGCACCCAGCAGTGCAAAGAACTTGGCTCATATGGATATGACTATAAGGCGCTCAAAGCAAATCTGGAATAGGACAAATACACTTGTCATTTTATTTATATAGTACATTGAACACAATAAAATAATATTTAGAGAGTTTTTGAATAACAATAAAAAAATAAAATTATATAATGCTTAATAGGCTATAACTTCAGCTCAAGCAGTAATGAAAGTAAAGTAATGGGATTACATAAAACAAAGCAGAAATCCAAAGCCATTGAAATGGACATGGAAATGGAGTCTTCTGTTGCTCACTGATGTCTAGTGCAAAATGTTGTTCTTGTCTTTGCTGTAAGAGACAAAAACATAATTTTACAATGGTGGACTAGTCTTTAATCATCGGGCAACCCTAATATATTAAATGTATTGATTACTATAAACATGTAATGGTGGTTTCAATTTACTTATTTTAATCTTTAAGTACCGTAATATGTACAGCATGTAGGCTACTAATCAAGAATCCTTTGTACAGCACTATGACAAAATGGCAGATGGTCTATACATTTCATAGTCATTGACAAAAAACTATAGCTGTGCACCAAAAAGCAAAGCCAATATGCTCTTATTGACACTGAAAAAGTTGTTGCAAAAAGTTGCAATTGGGGGGAAAAGTTTATCTAAAGTGCGTCCTTAAGAGGGATGGCGTCTCCGTGTCACATGCAGTTAAACCAAAGAGGGTAAAAGCTGTCATTAAACGATCTTAAATGAGGTTAAATTTCATTTCGGAGAGCTGATGCATCAGTGACAATGTAATAGGCATTGTAGTAGTAGGCCTACACTCACTGACTCCATCTGGGTCACCACTGTAAATTGTAAATATAGCCCTGCCTGCCTGTGCCTACATTTAGCCATTTATTTGTACAGATAGATCTCTCTTTTGCGAGCCGCAAACTGTTTTCAGACAATACGGCTATGGCATTAGACTTAAGCCTATCATATAGGTTACAGGGATAATCGGTATTCGGCCACCTTAGGTGCTAACGTTAATAAAATTGTTAATTTTAGTTCTATTGGCAGGCTAACATTCACGTCCATTTCTCCAGGCTGTTATCTTTAAATTGGCATCTCATTTTGCCGTGAACTTCGAGAATAACGGTCACGGTGCATAAAGAAAACAAAACACCTTCGTTTTTGGAAATGCTAACGTTATCGATAGCTATCATAACAACTCCGGACCAGCCGGTGTTCGGCCGGGTTTCTACGGAGAAAATCATTGCTAACAGTAACGTTAAGCACACAATTACCAAGTCTGGATTCAGCATGAACTTCACAAAAGTCAACCAAATCGACAGCAGTGGGAGATTCTGCGCCAATTTTGAATTCACTTTCCATACATAACTAACTGTAGATAGACTTGTTATCATCCATAGCCTTACTTAGCCATAGCCTACCTCTCATATTGCCCCGTAAATTCATATACCATATCCTTATGACAATTTTTCAATTTAGCCAAACGCGTAACGTTAGTTATAATCATGTTTGTTACAACCATCTTACCAGAGTAACAAAAGCCTTTGGTCCTCGAAACAATTAATTGATGATTGCACTTAGCTAGAATATCCTATGACATATATACATATATATCTACCAGCTTGTTGTCACCAAAGATTCTTGTCTCAAAGTTACGATGTTGCTGTAGCAACCACCAGCAAAGCAACCTTCTTCAGTGGACGTCAGCGTTGTTATCACTATGGTGTCCCAGAGAGGTCAAACAAGATTGACCTCTGCTGCTGCTTCTTGTTTGCGTGTCAGCATTCAATTGTTCAAATGAAGTTACAGAAATTAAATATTTAAAAGTTACCACCACAAAATTACCACCATCAATTTAGTCTATTCTTGGCTTTGTGAGCCTCATTCAAGCCTAGGCTATTTCACCAGAAGAAAATACTGCATTGTTAATTGAAAAAAAGAAAGAAAGAAATAGGCCTAACTGGAGAAATTAAAAGTAGAATCTCAATGAGCAATCCTAAATAAAGCATGCAACCTAGGACTAAAGTGTTTTTACAAAATGTAGCCTACAGTACAAGACAAGTTAGCTGGTATTTAGCTAGAGGTATAACCATAATCAAGCCTACAGTTGAGTCTTCTTGCAATCTAACAAATAGCCTACAAAAAGAAACATTTGCACATCATTTGTTGATACTTATGGATTCTTTATTTATAATTGTAGTCTTCTTTTACTCTTCAATCTGAAAGAAAAAAATGAAATTGTTATTACAACTAAAGGCCATAAAAACAAGTATAAAAATCACTTGATAGCTCTTTTGTAAACCATTTCAAACAGGGGGTGGCCAACCATTCCTGTTGGCAGGCCTTTTTTTACATTGCCTGAAGGAATAGCCTGGGTCTCATGATTTCACAGGAGCATTAGTATTTATTTATTTATTTATTTATTTATTTATTTATTTACGCAAACTACAATTTCTTAGTTCTGCGACTTTTTACTTGTAGGCCTAAAGTGACAAGGAATTTAAAGTTATCTAATGTATAATGACTGAAAGGCTTACTGTATTAAAGAGGCATTCTGCATTACACACAGTATTTCCCTGTATGTTGAGGGCGATGGTGAGTGGGAGCCTTTTGGTGAACTCTTTAATCGTGCCTTGCCAGTCATCACTTTTTACCACCAAAGTGGCTTCGTCTGCCAGATATAGAAGATACTCTTCCCCTCTCCTCTGTACTCCCTCTATTACAAATTGCCTCATGGATGAGGTAGAGGAAGTTGGCTGCAAAAGAAAAGTTATTAGATGCATAGGCCAACAAAATAACTGTAGAGTGGTGTGCATTTCTCTCTGAAAAGGCTATTAAACAGTCATTTGAACGGTACGAGTGGGAGAGGGGTGTAAAGGAATTACACAGTGCATGCAAACGTTTAAAAAAGTGCACTTAGAAAGTGACATTAGAAAAAAAAGTAGAAAAGTAGAGTAAAGAGGAAACTTGTTTAGGCAATCAAAGTTACTAGTTAAGTAGCAAAGAAAATGTTGCTACCTTGATCATGTAGTTGAATAGTTGAAAAAAAAAAAGAAAATGGTGCTGGTTGCTGTGTTGGTTGCTACAGTATGTTGATTGCAAGTGTAGCCGGTGGCGGTCCGCACCGCACACGCCACCCCGCAAGCTACAATCTCCCGGTGTGGGAGTGGAACACTCTAACCAACTGAGCTAAAAGCCCAAGCTTCTAACTCAGCGTGTTAGAAGCGCCCATGGAATTGGGTGATGAGGATTTACACACTACCGCCGCGCTAGCTGGCCTCCGTTACACAAGGGTACTTTTGGTTATTGTTAGGCCGTTGCTAGGGCGGATATGGTGGTTGCTATGCTGCTTGTTATGTTGGTTGCTATGTCTAGTGCTTGGTCATCAGTGTGGAAGCCGTTCCTAGGACATTGCAGGGCTACTTGAGGTTGTTGTTAGGCTGTTGCCAGGGCAGATATATTGGTTGCTATGCTGGTTGCTACGTTGATCATGTTAGTTGCAATGTTCATTGCTAGGTCATCATTGTGGAAGTGCTTCCTGGAAGGTGGCATTAGTGCTTAAGGTTGTTGTTAGGCAGTTGCTAGGGTGGACATGTAGGTTGCTATGCTGGTTGCTATGTTGATCATGTTGGTTGCTATGTTCATTGCTATATCATTATTGCTGGAATGGTTGTAAAGGCTGCTGGAGGCAGTTGCTAGGCTGTTGCTAGGGCAGATATGGTGGTTGCTATGCTGTTTGCCATGTTGAGCATGTTGGTTGCTATGTCAATTGCCATGTCATCATTGTGGAACTGGTTCCCAGGACATTGTAGGGGTGTCTGAGGTTGCTACTAGGCCATTGCGAGGGCGGTTATGTTGGTTGCTACATTGATCTTGTTGGTTGCTATGTATATTGCTAGGTCATCATGGGAGTTGTTAGCAGTGACTATTGTTAATGTTGATGAATGGGTGATTATTGAATAGTTGACAAAAAAGATAGTTGATGATCGTTCGAATGAACATGGCCTGTATCAGTAAAAATTAGTGGTAAAAGGTCAAATGGTTCGTTGTTGATGATTACATAAAAAGTTGGTTTGTGTCAATTTGTTTAAAAATGTTGAAAAAAAGGAAAAAATGTAGACTAGGCTTGAAAGGTTGCCAAAAAGTTGAATAGATGATACAGAGAATTGAAGAGGAAAAGGCAAAGATGTACAGTACAAAGTTGGCAAAAAGTTGAATAGATTAATACAGAGAATTGAAGAGAAAAAGGCAAAAATGTAAAATGTTGTTGAAAAAGTGAATAGATAATACAGAGAATTGAAGACAAAAATGTGAAGAGGTAAATAGTTGCCAAAAGTTGAACAGATAATACAGAGAATCAAAGAAAAAAATGACAAAGATGAAAAAGTTGTCAAAAGTTGAATAGATGATACAGAGAATTGAATAGAAAAAGACAGTAGAAGAGGGGAAAGGCAAAGAGGCTCGCTTCGCGAGCCCTTTGCCTCAGCAAATGGAAGTGAAAAACCTTAAATAGCCCATTAGTTTAATAGAAATGAACTGGAAAGGTTAACACAGCAGATAACAGAATGTTCGTGGAAATAGAATCCTAGAAGTTCCACTAGGCTGCTGAAAGTTCTCTGGAATGTTTACAGTAGTCAAGAAAGCAACAATAGAATGTTTACAGTAGTTAAGGGAAGCAACAGTAGGAAGTAGAATTATGTTGTGGAACTCTCAAAATTCCATCATTTCTGGAAAAAAGCTCTTTTTCGCTCGTTTATCGCAGATAGTGGAAAAAGTAAAAATAGTAGAAAAGAGAAAAGTCTTAGCATAACAATAGAAATTGAGACCTACAAGATGAAGTTCGAATGAAGTTTCTAGGTGAAACGGTTATTGAGAAAAAGCGTGCATAGAAGAATAATAAGAATAAGAATAAGAAGAAGAAGCCAACGGATAACAAGACAGTGCATCGCTATGCACAATGACCTAGCAATGAACATTGCAACCAACATGATCAACGTAGCAACCACCATAACTTACCTGGCAACAGCCTAGCAACAACCTCAGAAGCCCTGCAATGTCCTAGGAACCGCTTCCACACTGATGACCAAGCACTAGACATAGCAACCTTTTTTTCTCTTCAATTCTCTGTATTATATTCAACATTTTTTGCAACTTTTTTCCACATCTTTTCCTATTTCAACTATTTCCTATTTCAACATTTTTAAACAAATTTACACAAAGCAACTTTTTATGAAATCATCAACAACTCTACACAACTCTTTCTGCCAGGCCGTTTTCTTGATGGTACTCTGGGCTACTGGTGCCATGAGTGAAATCCCAATCTTTACCGAAAGCCTTGAAAGATTGATTATGCTTGTTAATCTCACATTGTAATGTGATTTTCTTGAAAGGATCCAGTTTGAACTATCTTGAATTGGAGCCTACTTGCACTAGGTAGTGTTGGCCATTCCATTCAAACACATCTGGCACCTTGTAGTTGCTTGGGTTCTTTTTGCTGACATGTTTTTAAGGCATTACAAGTGCTGGATGACTAGAAAACTATCAATGTCTTTTATCATAGTTATCCAAAAGACTACATTGCGTGCTTGCTGCTTGGTGGCCTCAGCACCGGGGTGCCCTTTGTGGAGCAGCATAGGGTATTCGTTGTGCAGTATTTTGAGGAATTATTGCTTCACTCTCGGGTCAATACACACAGATTTTGTCAGTAAATTTTTTTTGTGTTTGGCCACCATTCAGTGGGTTCTGAGAAGGGTGTGATGACTCCTTGTCCCACCATACTCTCTAGATCTGCTTTCACTTTGTCCATCATGGCAACTGGAATGTGACGAGGGGGGTGGACTAAGGGCGCTTTCACACCAACAGCATTTGGTGCGCACCAAACTGTCCATTCGTACCAAAAGTCCTTAGTTCGGTTCGTTTTCGTTGGTGTGAAAGCGTCAATCGCACTCGGGTGCGCACTAAATCAAGTGAACCGAGACCTCCAAAAAGAGGTGGTCTCGGTTCGCTTGAATCCGTACCAAATACCAAACTCTGGTGCCTTCATTTCCTCCAGGAGGAAATGGCACTACGTCACTCGGACCAAGTTTGGTTCGTTTGCCGGTGTGAAAACAGACCACACTGCTGTCTGTATGCTACATTGTAACAATTTCACTGCTTGGTCCGGACCAAATAACCGAACTAGCTGTGTGAAAGCGCCCTAACTTTTATGTGATATGTTACAGGGAGTGAACCTAGTCCATTGTAGTCATGAAGCCATTTGTAGGAAGAGTTCTGTATGCTTAGATCTATTTGGAAAACTCATCTTTGTCATTAGGTCCATTTTTAAACCGTCTGGTAGCCCTAGCAGTGGTTGGACTTTTCCATATAGGCCTACAATGTGAAATTGCAGGCTGTGGAGTCTCTGAACATTGACTGATCTGATCCCTGACATTCTAATGACACAGTCCCATCGGTGTTCATCACTGTGCCGCCATATGCAAGATGTTTCCCCATTATTTTATTGTTTCAAATTACATTTTGTATTATACAACAATTAGGTCCGGTAAAACCATTTCGGAATTTCTAATTGGACGAGATGCATTCCAAGCATCACTACGAGTCTGGCAGCAGCTCCTTGGAGACTCTTTACATTAATCAGTGCACATTTTCTACCGAGCATATTAGTTTAATGACCCTCTGTTGAGTATTTTGTTTCCTGTATGAAGCAGAAAAGGTTCTGACATTCGCGGTGCTTGGCTAACATCTACAGGTCAATATTGATATTGTAGGCTATTTTTCTGAATTAGATAGATTTACCCTCAGAGTTCAGATGCAATATTTACAGTCATTGCTTGGAGTTATGGAGTGCTGTCTCGCTAGATTGTTGGAGTTCATAATGTAAGTTATGTGTTGGCCTACTTTCCTTGTATGCTGGTCAGTGAAATTAAAGTCAAAAATTCATTTTGTAAAGTGATAGCCTAAGCTTCGTGCAAACACAGTAGTGATATCCTCCCAACAACATCACTCCCACTTGTGTGATATTGCTGAAGTTCATTTTTCATTCATTTCTCACATACCTAAGTGTATCTAATGAAATAACATTGCACTTTGTGCCAGTGTTCACCTTCAGTTTGAGTGTCTTGCCATTGATGTATACATTTAAGTACAGTTCCTCTTTGTTCAGGGTATATATTTTACAGGCCCCTAGTGCCAGGTCAACTTTTCAGGCAGTCTTTTTACCTTTGCCGTGGAGGTTATGATTTTGTTGGCGTGTGTGTCCGTCTGTCTGTCTGACTCTGTACAACATAACTCGAAAAGTACTGCATGGGTCTGGATGAAATTTTCGGACAACGTGTGTATTGGGATGAGTTAGAACTGATTCCAGTTTTGGTGCCGATCGGTGATCCAGAACACCATTTTGCCTTGCGGAGGCCTGCGCTCTCAGAGCGCTTTTCTATTTTTTTTGCTTTAAACCATGTGCATGTTCTCTGCTGCCTTTGTACCCACTAGATGGCATAACAAGACAATGACTAACGTATACTCTAATAGCTTAGTCTACTATCAAACCTTATACAGTAATTATTGCTTGTTTCTGACCGATCTATTTTAAATTCCTTCCATAAAAAAACAATCTCAACATCATTATTTTCCCCACTATTATTTATTCATTTTGCATTCAATATTTCTTCCATGAGTTGTCAATCATTCAGCTGCTTAAATACTAAAATGAAATTCCAGGAGCCATCTTCTACCGTAGGGTTTATTTTTGGACCTGGAAAGGATACATTTCCTTTAACATACAGAATATGCCTAATAAGTTAAATTTTATTATTCATATTTTTACTTACCTTTCAGTGACTGCTCCATCTGCTTCTGGAATGCATATATTTTTTAAAAAAAAAAGTCTGCTGTGTGAGCCTCTTTGCTTTAGTAACTACAAAAACAACTAAATTAATAATAAGTTATTAATTCAGTGTTAACAATAATGAAGTAGAACTGCATTTCATGCTATTGCAATTTGTGCCTGACAGACTACAAAAATAATGTCATGTCGACCGCCCATATCGCCAATCCGCCCTAGCAACAGCCTAGCAACTGCCTCCAGCAGCCTTGCAATGTCTTTAGAACCACTCCATCAATAATGATATAGCAATGGACATTTGACATTTTTGCCTATTTCCCTTCAACTTTTTGCCAACTTTTTACTGTACATCTTTGCCTTTTTCTCTTCAATTCTCTGTATTATCTCTTCAACTTTTTGGCAACCTTTCAGGCCTAGCCTACATATTTTCCTTTTTTTCTCTTCAATTCTCTGTATTATATTCAACATTTTTTGCAACTTTTTTTTCCACATCTTTTCCTATTTCAACTATTTCCTATTTCAACATTTTTAAACAAATTTACACAAAGCAACTTTTTATGTAATGTAAGGCTGCGTCCACCTTTTACCACTAATTTAACTACTGATACGGGCCATGTTCATTCAAACTATCATCAACTATCTTTTTTTTTTAACTAGGCCTATTCAATATCACCCATTCATCAACATTGACAATAGCCACTGCTAACGACTCCCATGATGACCTAGCAATGTACATAGCAACCAACAAGATCAATGTAGCAACCAACATATCCGCCCTCGCAATGGCCTAGTAACAACCTCAGATACCCCTACAATGTCCTGGGAACCAGTTCCACAATGATGACATGGCAACTGGCATAGCAACCAACATGCTCAACATGGCAAACAGCATAGCAACCACCATATCCGCCCTAGCAACAGCCTAGCAACTGCCTCCAGCAGTCTTGCAATGTCTTTACAGCCACTCCAGCAATAATGATATAGCAATGAACATTGCAACCAACATGATCAACGTAGCAACCAGCATAGCAACCTACATGTCCACCCTAGCAACTGCCGAACAACATCCTCAAGCACCAATGCCACCTTCCAGGAAGCACTTCCACAATGATGACCTAGCAATGAACATTACAACCAACATGATCAACGTAGCAACCACCATAACTTACCTGGCAACAGCCTAGCAACAACCTCAAGAAGCCCTGCAATGTCCTAGGAACCGCTTCCACACTAATGACCAAGCACTAGACATAGCAACCAACATGATCAATGTAACAACCAGCATAGTAACTACCATATCCGCCCTAGCAACGGCCTAATAACAACCAAAAGTACCCTTGCAATCAACATAACCAATACAGCAACCAGCGCCATTTTCTTTTTTTTTTTCAACTATTCAACAACATGATCAAGGTAGCAACATTTTCTTTGCTACTTGACTAGTAACCTTGATTGCCTAAACAAGTTTCCTCTTTACTCTACTTTTCTACTTTTTTTCTACTATCAATTTCTAAGTGTACTTTTTTAAACGTTTGCATGCACTGTGTAATTCCTTGGAATTGCAAATCTAGTTATTATTATTCTTCAATGCTCGCTTTTTCTCAATAACCGTTTCACCTAGAAACTTCATTCAAACTTCATCTCGTAGGTCTCGATTTGTGTTGTTATGCTATGACATTTCACTTTTCTACTATTTTTACTTTTTCTACTATCTGCGATAAACGAGCGAAAAAAGTGCTTTTTTTCACAAATTATGGAATTTTCAGAGTTCCACAACAGAATTCTACTTCCTATTGTTGCTACCTTAACTACTGTAAACATTCTATTGTTGCTTTCTTGACTACTGTAAACATTCCAGAGAACTTTCAGCAGACTAGTGGAACTTCTAGGATTCTATTTCCACGAACATTCTGTTATCTGCTGTATTAACCTTTCCAGTTCATTTCCATTAACCTAATGGGCTATTTAAGCTTATTTCACTTCCATTTGCTGAGGCAAAGGGCTCGCAAAGCGAGCCTCTTTGCCTTTTCCTCTTCTACTGTCTTTTTCTTTTCAATTCTCTGTATCATCTATTCAACTTTTAACAACTTTTTCATCTTTGCCATTTTTTTCCTTGATTCTCTGTATTATCTGTTCAACTTTTGGCAACTATTTACGTCTTCACCTTTTTGACTTCAATTCTCTTCAATTTTTGCTTATTTCCCTTCAACTTTTTGCCAACTTTTTACTGTACATCTTTGCCTTTTTCTCTTCAATTCTCTGTATTATCTCTTCAACTTTTTGGCAACCTTTCAGGCCTAGCCTACATATTTTCCTTTTTTTCTCTTCAATTCTCTGTATTAATTCTCTGTATTATCTCTTCAACTTTTTGGCAACCTTTCAGGCCTAGCCTACATATTTTCCTTTTTTTCTCTTCAATTCTCTGTATTATATTCAACATTTTTTGCAACTTTTTTTCCACATCTTTTCCTATTTCAACTATTTCCTATTTCAACATTTTTAAACAAATTTACACAAAGCAACTTTTTATGTAATCATCAACAACGAACCACTTGACGCAGCCAAAGGCTGCGTCCACCTTTTATCACTAATTTAAATACTGATACGGGCCATGTTCATTCGAACTGTCATCAACTATCTTTTTTTTCAACTATTCAATAATCACCCATTCATCAACATTAACAATAGCCACTGCTAACAACTCCCATGATGACCTAGCAATATATCAACCAACAAGATCAATGTAGCAACCAACATATCCGCCCTCGCAATGGCCTAGTAACAACCTCAGACCCCCCTATGGCAATTGACATAGCAACCAACATGCTCAACATGGCAAACAGCATAGCAACCACCATATCCGCCCTAGCAACAGCCTAGCAACTGCCTCCAGCAGCCTTGCAATGTCTTTAGAACCACTCCATCAATAATGATATAGCAATGAACATGGCAACCAACATGATCAACGTAGCAACCAGCATAGCAACCTACATGTCAACCTAGCAATGAACATTGCAACCAACATGATCAACGTAGCAACCACCATAACTTACCTGGCAACAGCCTAGCAACAACCTCAAGAAGCCCTGCAATGTCCTAGGAACCGCTTCCACACTGATGACCAAGCACTAGACATAGCAACCAACATGATCAATGTAACAACCAGCATAGTAACCACCATATCCGCCCTAGCAACGGCCTAACAACAACCAAAAGTACCCTTGCAATCAACATAACAACCAATACAGCAACCAGCACCATTTTCTTTTTTTTCAACTATTCAACAACATGATCAAGGTAGCAACATTTTCTTTGCTACTTGACTAGTAACTTTGATTGCCTAAACAAGTTTCCTCTTTACTCTACTTTTCTACTTTTTTTCTACGATCACTTTCTAAGTGTACTTTTTTAAACGTTTGCATGCACTGTGTAATTCCTTGGAATTGCAAATCTAGTTATTATTATTATTCTTCAATGCTCGCTTTTTTCTCAATAACCGTTTCACCTAGAAACTTCATTCAAACTTCATCTCGTAGGTCTCGATTTGTGTTGTTATGCTATGACATTTCACTTTTCTACTATTTTTACTTTTTCTACTATCTGCGATAAACGAGCGAAAAAAGTGCTTTTTTTCACAAATTATGGAATTTTCAGAGTTCCACAACAGAATTCTACTTCCTATTGTTGCTACCTTAACTACTGTAAACATTCTATTGTTGCTTTCTTGACTACTGTAAACATTCCAGAGAACTTTCAGCAGACTAGTGGAACTTCTAGGATTCTATTTCCACGAACATTCTGTTATCTGCTGTATTAACCTTTCCAGTTCATTTCTATTAAACTAATGGGCTATTTAAGCTTATTTCACTTCCATTTGCTGAGGCAATGAGCTGCGAAGCGAGCCTCTTTGCCTTTTCCCTCTTCTACTGTCTTTTTCTTTTCAATTCTCTGTATCATCTATTCAACTTTTAACAACTTTTTCATCTTTGCCATTTTTTTCTTTGATTCTCTGTATTATCTGTTCAACTTTTGGCAACTATTTACGTCTTCACCTTTTTGTCTTCAATTCTCTTCAATTATCTATTCACTTTTTCATCGACATTTGACATTTTTGCCTATTTCCCTTCAAGTTTTTGCCAACTTTTTACTGTATATCTTTGCCTTTTTCTCTTCAATTCTCTGTATTATCTCTTCAACTTTTTGGCAACCTTTCAGGCCTAGCCTACATATTTTCCTTTTTTTTCTCTTCAATTCTCTGTATTATATTCAACATTTTTTGCAACTTTTTTTTCCACATCTTTTCCTATTTCAACTATTTCCTATTTCAACATTTTTAAACAAATTTACACAAAGCAACTTTTTATGTAATCATCAACAACGAACCATTTGACGCAGCCAAAGGCTGCGTCCACCTTTTATCACTAATTTAACTACTGATATGGGCCATGTTCATTCGAACTGTCATCAACTATCTTTTTTTTTTCACCTATTCAATAATCACCCATTCATCAACATTAACAATAGCCACTGCTAACAACTCCCATGATGACCTAGCAATATATCAACCAACAAGATCAATGTAGCAACCAACATATCCGTCCCTCGCAATGGCCTAGTAACAACCTCAGACACCCCTATGGCAATTGACATAGCAACCAACATGCTAAACATGGCAAACAGCATAGCAACCACCATATCCGCCCTAGCAACAGCCTAGCAACTGCCTTCAGCAGCCTTGCAATGTCTTTAGAACCACTCCATCAATAATGATATAGCAATGAACATGGCAACCAACATGATCAACGTAGCAACCAGCATAGCAACCTACATGTCCACCCTAGCAACTGCCGAACAACAACCTTAAGCACCAATGCCACCTTCCAGGAAGCACTTCCACAATGACCTAGCAATGAACATTGCAACCAACATGATCAACGTAGCAACCACCATAACTTACCTGGCAACAGCCTAGCAACAACCTCAAGAAGCCCTGCAATGTCCTAGGAACCGCTTCCACACTGATGACCAAGCACTAGACATAGCAACCAACATGATCAATGTAACAACCAGCATAGTAACCACCATATCCACCCTAGCAATGGCCTAACAACAACCAAAAGTACCCTTGCAATCAACATAACAACCAATACAGCAACCAGCACCATTTTCTTTTTTTTCAACTATTCAACAACATGATCAAGGTAGCAACATTTTCTTTGCTACTTGACTAGTAACTTTGATTTCCTAAACAAGTTTCCTCTTTACTCTACTTTTCTACTTTTTTTCTACGATCACTTTCTAAGTGTACTTTTTTAAACGTTTGCATGCACTGTGTAATTCCTTGGAATTGCAAATCTAGTTATTATTATTATTATTATTATTTTTATCTTCAAACCTTGTGATTAACAATCATGTCACAATTCATTCGTTGGTTTCAGTCCTTGGCCTATGGTACTTTGATCATAAGCAGGTGGTAGACCTAAAAAATGGCTAGGTAGTTGCCTAGCTGTGTTCTCAATTAGCCTAGCCTAGCCTATCCGATCGAACGTTATTGCAATAAATCATTTCATAAGGACATTTAATGGTATCGAATAAAATAGTCTTTCATAGAATATGTGTTTAAACTAAAATAATGCTCTGAACTTGTTACCGCTATGCCTGCTTTCCTGAAATAGTCGAGTAACCATTAGAAATTTGCTATCAGATCCTTGTTCTTGTAGCTGAAGCTACTTTACCTTTTTGTTTTGTGAGAGTCCGTTCCTGTCGTATTTTCTGCAGAGTTGTTCAAACTGTTGCTTCTCTTAACTAATGGAATCAAAATCACAATCTTGGTCAATACTCAATGATTTTGACTAAATTTAGTCGATTGAAGCCAAGGGTAGAGTGTCAGAAGTCCTCTCTGGAAGGCCCGTCGGAGAAATGTTCAGTGACGTCATGAGGGCACAGCCCTAGCAGAGAGGTCAGTATGAAAGATATTGGCCCCAAGCTTCTATTTAAATACATAAACCAACACAAATAACATTTGCTTGAGTGATAAGTAATGATAAAAATGTTCTCATTGCAATTTAAATGCGGTCAGATTCTGTTTGTTGCTTTTAAAACTTATTTTTTTGCCTGCATGTAACAAACTTCATTTATTTACTTGATGTTACAATTCTGTCAGCCTTCAATTCCCTAAATTTACAGTGTGACTTTCAAACACTTTATAGAACACTTCAGGCAAGAGACACAATAAGTAGGCCTGCTTATGTCTGATCATCATAGGCCTTGTTATCCAAAGCAGTGTTTCTCAAACTTTTTCAGACTGAGGACCATTTGGTCCAAAAACATTTTTCCCCCTCTCTTCTTCAGGAATCACCTAGCCTCCCCCCCCCCCTTTCCCCTCTAAGGCACATGTTGCTACCCTTTAACCAAACTGGTGGGCTTGTATAGGCATTTCAAATTCAGATATCCTGAACCACTGATCCATAAGATCAAATCCCTGATTTGTTAATTTTGTCCATTTCCATAGGAGCAGAATGATGATAAAAGCATAATCCCAATTTTCCAAAGCTTGGTCTAAACTTCTGCCTTCCCTTTATCATATAGAAAAACAATCAACTTCAGGGACAGGGTTATTTGATAGACCATTTAATGAATTTACATCAGATATACAGTGAAATCGACATATGTCCCTTCCTTTGGTGCTAGTGCACACTGACACTGTAAAACAAAAACTATGAGTAGTGACAAACATTGTCAAATGCAGATGGTAGTCATAATGTTTCTCAGGACCGTTTCTATTGCATTTCTTTCTGCAATGTGTTGCCTTTGTTTATCTAACAATAAAACACAGGCGACCGCCTCTCACAACTCATCCACAAATGGTGTGTTCACCAGATGTCCACTGCTGGCCATTGTTTTCTTGCCGGACACAAACTTCTTTGCAGCCTACAGGGGGAAAAAAATACAATAGTGATGCAAATCACATTTTCTAAATTCTGGGCAGTAATCTGCAAAATTAAAGTGCTTTCAATGTGCAGGGTGGTAAAATACCACTGGTAATAGGTGTAAAAAGGTCACATGACATCCCTTCAATACACCATTTTCAACACAATCTGATGCTTGTTAAGTCATCACATTTATGCACAAGGACTTAGCTTTGACATTTCTGCAACAGGTCATAAGAATGCAGGACAAAAGCAGGGTTTTCTCAATTTTTCATTTTCGCCTCAAAAAATGACATTTGTAGAGGGCTATTTCACTGAAGCAGAATTAAGAAACCCAGGGGATGAAGCGAGCCGTGAACTAATGACATCTGGGCATCCTCGCTCAACACGTTTCGCCAATGCCAAGCCAGCAAAAGTAGGATCAACTTGAGCCAGGTGAAAATAACTTAAGATACATGTCTAGGTCTTTCCTCAAAATTTGTCAGAATCAATCTCAATTCCATCATTCAAAAATTGTCAACAACAAAGATAACCAATGGCATGATAAATAACTGTACAGTAACAAATTACATAATGACAATAATCTTGTGGCATACCGTATTTCACAAGCAATTAAAAGTGTTGAAGAACTGTACAAATATGTACAGTGGTACAACTAGAGGTCTGACAAGAGGCTGAACCAATATCACGCAAAAAATAAATGCCACTGAAACTAGCAGGTCTGAAACTAACTGGAGGCAAATTCAGCCAAGATAACCCCATACAATCCCAGCTTGATCGCCTATCTAAGCTTTGTGAAATAATGAGCGTTGTCATTTCAGTGTTTTTGTATTTGCATCCATACCCAAACACATGCATAAAAGCAAGGGAAAAAAGGTAACTTAATGTATGTGACCTTTCAGATACTGTATTGGACAAAGTCAAATACAGAATAAATATGCAAGGAAAAAAACAACAACTCACGTTTGCGACTTCACTGGAGCTTACAGCGTCGATAGCCTGGAGAACTGCCTCAGGTTTGTTATATCCTCCATTAGCCAATAATTGTGCTCCCACCTCTTCTAGGAGGCTGTCAGAGGTTTCTAAAGACATTAGGTACTCTGCCTTAACCTGGTTCCTGTGGGGTGGGGTGGGGGGGCGGGGAACAAAATGAAAACAAAAATAAAACACTGAGGCTCTACTGTAGACATTCACTTCAGTTTGCTTATTGAGGAGTTTGGGATATCTTTGTGTGTTGAATGTGGAGGATGGGGGTCTTACTTTGCCCTGGCCAAGTCCTCTGCGGAAAGTCCTCCATCTGCAATAGCAGCCACCTGAGCCAAAGCAGCTCTGATCACCTGAAAGTGCCACATAAGGGAGTAATGTGAGGGCATGACTACATTGTCCACTCCTCTCAAATGGCTTGGGATGAATGGGCTTACTTGTAGTTGCGAAACGCACACTATACAGGCAGTCAGAAAGTCTACAAGAAAGTCATCCCTTACAACTCAATATTAAATATGCATTAAGAAGTAGTTACATCAACATTACATCCTAACTTTTCAACAGTGCTTTCAGACTAGGTTATCTAGTTCTGAATTCTCCAATTCGTCCAGTGGAGACATGCATAAAGGAGCGAGACCCTTGAAACTATCCTTGAGATCCTACAGTACAAATGTGCCAACTCCGGTCAGCTAATCCTTAAAGGACTGTCTGCTGTCTACATCAAGATGAGGCACTAGCATGCTGACCATCAAATGTTACTTCTGCACATTTTTACTCACATCTCCAGCAGCATCATATTGTGACACGGTATAAACACCAAAGAGTCCAGAGTCTGAGTAACTGGCACTGAACGCTGAGGCCTGCAAAGATGATAATCAATCATGAATAACACAATCTTAAACAACGCTTTTTCTAGTTGTGATCTTTTTCTTCCCATTTCAGTTGACAAGGTTGTTCTAGCCAAACACTAATACTTGCTTCCAAGTTAACAGGATTTTTATATCAGAACATACATGATTTAATCAGCCCAAGAACTCTGAACATACAGTATACCAACAGGTAGAACAATTAGATAGACAACGTGTGCGTAAATGTTCATGATCACTGGTAAATGAAACCACATAATGGAATGGCTACACATTTACTTACATCAAACGGTAGTGTGGTGGCCTTGGCAATACCCTGGCAGAGTTTGCTGCAGATGTTGGCACCCCTCTTGACATGGGGGCCAGCTCCTAGTGCCCTCTGCAACACGCTGAAGGCGTTTGCCTCCACGGAACCAGTCGCTGCAGCCTCACTGGCCACCAAAGCATGCACCAGCCCGTCGGCAGACTGCACCCGCATCTCACCTGCACAGAACATTTTTCAGTCAGCCATTCCACATCTACTGACAGCCACCTTAGGACCTGTCAGATTGTGCTGAATGATGTTTTTTTACCCCCCAACAGCATCTTTCAGGCAGCAAACAGCAGAGCCTAAAAGCTAGCTTTCAGCTAGGATTTAGGCATGGTATGTGTATTTGTCCAGCAAAAGAAAATGTAATTGGCAAAAAATAAGCACTTAATCAAACAACTGAATCAATTCATAATTTATATCATAATACTGTATGTACAGCTCGGCCCAAGTCACATTGCTTGTTGGATTTGAGGGCTTGGACTGTGTTGCACACACAGTTCTTCTTTACAAACACACTGGACAATCAGCCAGAAGAATCATAACACAATCAGACAATCAGAAGAATGATTGTCTGAAGAAAAATTTCCCAAAGCGCATGGTTGACCCGCCACCCTCAAATGCCTCGGTTTGCTACCGGTCGAAGTCAGAAAATCTTGTGCCGAAGGAAAACCAATCACACCACTCTTTCCTCTGACGTATGTGAAGTGAAGGGAACTGCTTGCTAACAGGACCAAGAGCCGTTGGAGCAGCTCAAAGTTGATTGGTTCACTACCAAGGGGGTGGAGTTACAGATTTTTGTGGAACTCAGAAACGCTGTTTAGATCAGTAGCTGGCCAGACCAGCGACAGAAACGCCAAAGGTGTTACGTCACTAGGAGAGCGTGCCAGGCTACCTTGAAGCAGCAGCGGATCAAGTGAAAAAAACCAACAAACAAACAAAAAAAAACCTCATGGCTATCTATTCAGGAGTTCACAAAATTCACTCACCTCCGCGGTATATAGCTTTGGCCCCAGGTACTCCAGCTCCACGATGGACGTTTAGATACTGCTCACCCATCTGCTTCAGCACGGAATGCTTCACACCTAAAGCAAAAGCACATAAACAGTTCTCAAATCAGGGAAGAAGGGTGATACATTAGCTAACTTCAAAAACTTACAGCTACAAAACATAAATGGGAATATCTAACAAACAATCCCTAAGTCAGGGGTTTCAAACAAGGCCTGATCTAGCCCTTCATATAATTTCAGACAGCTTAAAACAAATGCAGCTATTGGGCCTGCCTGAAAATAGTTTTAATGATGTGCAAAATAATTACTGTTTATGTAACACAATATTGTCAGCTTCACATGCACGGCAGGTCAGTATTGAACTCAGCTATGAGGTGCATGGACCTGCTTACAGACAGGAGAGGAAGGCAAAATTAAGTAGGAAGGGTTGGGATTGTGAAGGTCAGAAACACTTTTTTTTATCACCCAACAGTGTGTACACACATGTAGGCAAGGTATTGCCGTGCATAACGTGGCCGGTGATAAAAATGAGTTTGCACCGTTGTTGTAAGGGATATATACAATCTGTAACAGTCAAAATAGATTTCAGAAAATCTTGATCAGTATTGTGTGTTCCTTTAAATTTACCAATGATACTCACCAAGTCCAACCACAGTCATTCTTGCACTGGTGTAATTATTCTCCACAAAAGACTGCAGCTATTTTACAAAACATAAATTTGTAAGTTAACATATATTTGAATTTATAAATTAAAAAAATAGACACACAAACATTTTTTTTGACAATCTGAAGCCCCTTTCCCATTGAGGAATATAGCGGGTTAAACACGCCTTAGGGGGGTTTCACACTGAACACGCTTTTCCGCTTGTAAAACGCGAGTATTCTGAAAAGTGAGTGACAAAAACATGCGAGGTCGAAAATGATAAATGTACGTCTTGTTGCTATGACAGCTAGATTTGGCTAAACCGCTAACTCCCCGACTTAGCTATGACTGGCAGCTAGGCAACTGGCCCATTGTTGAAGAAAACGCGACCTCAAAAGTTAAACTATTTTCAACTTTGAGCGCTTGCGTTTTTTAGTCGCTTGCGTTTTTACTTGCGCTTTTTTACGCGAGGCGCGTAGCAACGGTCAAGTCGCATCGTTCCATAGGGAAACAATTGAAATCGAGCGCCTGGAGGTGAAAAAGCGTGTCAGTGTGAACGGGCTCTTAAGCGCGCTCCCGCTGTTCCGTTCCCATTGAGGAACCGTATTGCTGCATCAACTCGGCTCGGCTTTTCGACCCACCTCGGGGGGTAGTCTTTTTACCGAAGCGAGTTCAATGGGAACGGACAACGACCCGCGTCTGAAGTGGGCGTGACTAACAGCAACAGAGCAACAGCAGCAACAGAGTTCAGGCATTGACATTTAAACACTAATAATAAAAAAAAAAAAAGAAAATTGCTAGGCTACTGTTTCAGACAGGTAACTGCAAGACTGGCTACGTTATCCAAGCAGGTTCTGTGGATTAAAAAGCATGGTCCTTTTGAGCAGTTTACAAGGACAGGTAGGTTTGTGGATTTCTACTTCTATAAATGCTGCTACCATTGAGGACTTTTAAAGCTAAATTGGTGGGTTTTGACTAGATTGTGAGCTTGTTTGTGAGATGGTCATGTCATGACAGTAGGCTGGTGGTGGTGCGAGATTGTGAGCTTGCGGTGACAGTAGCTGTCAAAGTAGCTGCTTCATAATGCGATTTGATCAAGCCAAGTGTTGTTCATTCTCCATGGGTTTGCTTTCTGATTGTATGACCGGTTTTGCTATGCTTTTCGTGACCGGATAGCTGCCTGTTGCTGCATGTAGCTTAATTGCTAGTTAGACCACTGTATGGATTTGTTGTTTACATTCTCAAGTTCACGTGGTTCAGATGAAAAAAGAGCAGCGCATAGGCTTAGGGACGGTCATAATGTGATTTATGGTTGATCAAGCCAAGTGTTGTTTATTCTCCATGGGTTTGCTTTCTGTTTGTATGACTGGTTTTGCTATGCCTTGAGTGACCAGTTAGCTGCCTATTGCTGCCTGTAACCTAGCTTAATTGCTAACGTTAGTTAGACCTCCGTAGGACCTATGGATTGTTTACATTCTCAAGTTCACATGGTTCAGATGAAAAAAGAGCAGTGCATAGGTTACGTCATTAAACCCGCCCGACTGTGTTACATATTACGCTTTGTGCCTCTAGTCAAACCCCCAGAACAGGCCAGCGACACAGCTTTGGGCAGGGGTTAGAATTGCGTTCCCATTGCTTGATGCGGGTTTGGACACGGTATTACGACCCGGCATTATACCGCGTTGCAATGGGAAAAGGGCTTGAGAGTATACTTTGTGGCTTGGAAACTTGAAATGTGGACATTTTCTTTACCTGATCAGATCTGACTTTGCCCACATTGAAATCTGGGCAATACAGCGAGTTGGAGAGTGCATTTTTATATGCAGCTTCATGTAGCTTCTCCACAACACCTGTAAAATATAATAAACAAATATACATGTTTCCTATATACAGTATACATACATAATTTCAGAAAGAAACATGAGTATACATGAATTTCAATCTTGACAGACCCACCAATTTGTGGACACTCTTTCGCCAATGCCTTGTCAACCTTGATTCTTGGAGTGAGATCTGATAATTCCCATGGCCTAAACTCAGGCCCAGTGATCACATTGACCAGGTACTCCACGACTGTATCACTGTCAGAAAGATCATAGGAACAGATGACACCAAACGTACCCTATTTTTGCTGCAACATTAATGTGCTCTAGGATGTTTTGGATACAATTACAATGCTAGTATAGTTTCACCTTTATGTACACCTCAAATTACATCCAGACTAATTTGTTTCAGTTGAAAGCTGTATGTTAGTGAAAAGATAGTGTTTTTGAATTAGTATGCTTCACTAAAAGCAAAACTAATGGATTAGATTAAGTAACAAGTTAAGTCTGGACATAGTCTGAGTGGGCACTTGTCACAACAAGCTACTTCTATAAGACAAGGGTGACCATGTGGTATATATAAAAAACATAGGCTAACATATGTATCAGGAATTTAAAATCAACTGGTAAAGACTTACAAGTCATCTCTCAGACATTCTGCAGTGTAAATCATGTGTTCCCTTGATGATGTCACACTGTGAATAATAATGACAATGATCACTGTACGCATCAGAGTTGTCTTAAGAACTGACTGTTAGCATGACTGAAAGCAGAAGCTCAGTAGCAAAAGGTTATTAGGACAGTTGGCAGAACGCCTACCTGAGAGAGCCTCCAACAGCCTCTACACCCCGACAGATCCTGAATGCTGAGGCCCCCTTTGTGGTCTGTTCAAAGAGACAATTTTCAATAAGGACTAGTATGTACAATCAGTAAACAAACACAAAAAAGTTGGTGCCAAACTGTCTGCAAATCTTACCAGGTTTCCAGCTAATCGCAGAACATGGGTAAGCCCCACATTGTCTGGAGTCTCACAGCGGCTGCCAGCTTTCACAAACACACCAATTTTGGTAACGGGAGAATAGTTTTCTAAGGAAGCAATCAGCATGCCACTGGGTAGTTTTGACACCTGAAGAAACAAAATGCAAAGGGGAAAACCAAATAGAAATATTATGTGAACATGTTATGAGAACACAAATTTTTTATTCTTGAAAATAATTCAGGCGTCCAGGGCACACCTACCTGGACATCCTGTGGCTGGAAGACTGGCTTGACAGGAGCTTTGTGGCGGTCCACAGGCAAAGGTTCGGACAGTGCACTCCTTCTGGCCGCTGCATAACATCGTTTCTGCAAGTACAGGAGAGCAAAAACCTAAACAAAAAAACTGGAGGGAAATCTTTCAGTGCAAAGCAATCTCTAGGGACAAGGGTTGTCTAACACAGTTCTCAACGTTTAAGGACAGGGACAACACTAAGTGGAACTGGACACCAGACAGTGTGGCTATCTATAGCTTCAGTAGTGTGAATTAGTATGACCCAATATGACCCATTACAGTACCTTGTGTTGACTGTCAGAGAGGAAATGGCAGGAGGAGAGAATGGAACACACACATCAGGACGTTTAAAGCTTGACAGATAATAGCCTAAGTGCACGTTTTTTGTAATCTTCTAACCTTTTAACTTTTGCTTTCATGCTTTAGGGATTTATGGAAGACTGTTTCAACATCAGTCACAAAATGACCTACAGGTAACAACCATCACCTAGCTTAGAAAGCTGAGCAGTAGGGCTAGACTACCTAATCTTTTCATACCTAACGGTAAAATATCTAAATCCGTAACGTCAGGTCTGTCACAAACCATAGTCGAACTTCGGAAGCACGAGTGAAAAATCACGTCCATAACATAGCTTGTTATGGAAAAGAATGATCAGACAAACATGTCAGCAAACAGCGGTCTACATCTCAGTAATGTTACGGATTAACGCTACAAGAGCCAAAAAAGCAAATCGAACCAAGATAACCTGAATCTACAGAGCGGCAACACTGTGGGCTCAGTGCTTGCATCAACTGGGCCAACAGGAGTGCAGCCAAACACCGCTTAACTACAGCAACTAACGTTAGCTATACTAGTCAGGTGACGTCTAACGTTATCTGCTTCCAACAATTTTCATGAGGTTTAACGCTATCTCCAAAGACTCCCTCCCGTAGAATGACTTCCCGTGAGTCTAGGGACTTCAGAGTGAAGTTAACGAAAGATCAATCCTCATATCAACATGATGACCTTCATTACCACTAACGTTAGCAACAACGTTTGCTGGCTATGCTATGTGGCTAGGTATGTCCAGTGACAAACTTTACTAACATATTTCAGACATGTCAGCATGTCAGACAAAATGTAGTTAGAACATGCCTATTTCACAAAAATTTGAAATCGTAGACCTGAACACATCATTGCGAAATCGAAGTAGAGACTGGTCGCTAGGTATCGGTAGCTAACGTTAGCTATGCTATTCTTCCAAGCCACTTTTGTTAGCTGTTAATAGGAACCATTTTAGACCATGCCAGTTGCCAGTTGATCAACAGCTATAATCACCAACAAAACACCAACATTTTCCATTGAAATGTTGTTAATAACCATTGAACTTACGGAGAGATGATTCAGAGGTCGGATTCCTTTCATGACTGTTTCTCTCCTTCAAACGATAGGAAAAGACAGATATGGCTGACCTGACGTCTAACGCCGACTACGCGGTAGTGAAATCCAATCCTACTGGCCGAACCAAAGATGGTCAAAAGTCACCTCAGAATAAAGTGTTCTTAGAAAGTCATCCTCGAGAGCGTTCACCAGGTAAGTTCACACGACTGTTTATGAAAGGCTGCTGTTATTTCTGTGTTAGATGTAGTTCTGAACGAGTAAATACTTTTATTGTGGCCAACAGATCATGCGTCACTGCAAACAAACTGTGTAACGTTAACGTTAGTTTAGTGATTGACACATTATAGTTTAAGTTTATTTTTTTGTGTGTGTGTCTTCTTTGGTGGTAGGCTGATGTGAATGAATAACTGAAATTTCAGGATTGCTGTAGGCTTATTCAGTAGAGGTAACCAGACATAAAAATATGTTTATTTGCACATGACAATTGCAGTACAGAAGAGCAAAATGCCAGTGAGGTACGTATTTTGCTCTCTCTGAGAAGTTGAAGAAGAAGAAGTTGAAGAAGAAGAAGAAGAAGAAGAAGAAGAAGAATAAGAAGAAGAAGAATTAGAAGGAGAGAGAGAGAGAGAGAGAGAGAGAGAGAGAGAGAGAGAGAGAGAGAGAGTAAACTGTGTAAGCTATAGGCTAACTTTAATAAACAAGACATGTGTTTTTTCCCCTCAAAATTATGGCAGGTATTTTGCAGCGCAATTGTATGTCTGGCAAAGGATGGGCAATGGGTGATAGCTGAATTAGACTGCCTGTCTCATCTCATTCTTAAATAACTTTATAACAATGGGGTGCTCAAAACTACCCTTTCAGACAGTAGCATATTGAGATTAATTCGATGTTTTGTTCAGATACCGGTAGATCAGTTGGTGAGCTAGGGACTTTTCATTTGACATGTGAATCACTTGGCGCAGGATTATGACATCGTACCTTGAGAAAGTGGACACCACGCCCCTGAACACATTTTACGATTTTGATACGTTCTCGTAGCCGGTGGAGTTGTGCTCTAGGTAGTTCTACATTTCACAACGTTAGAGCAAGTGGTTACGTTTCCCCGTTACATCAAAGATTTCATTGGTAGTTAACATTAATAACAACTTTTGTCCTCCGTGAAGCACACGCCGAGAGGACAGCATAAGCTGCATAAATTCTGTAAACATGGTAAGATGGTACCATTTGCTAATTTAACATTAGCCAGCTGAATTTACACTCGGCTCTGTGTATTGTTTAACTGCATGTTATACACAACAAGTTACATTTGCTAACCCATATACAAAGTAAAAATAAATCTATTATCGTGAGGATTTATAGATAGTAACGTTAACGTGGAACATGCTAACTTTAGTGTTACCTGTGGTTGGGACCCACGTGCTGCAACTTGTTATGTAGTTGCTAGCATTTGTAATGTTAGCACGTGCCTTACATGTTGTTGAAGGCGTCTCAAATAACTGTTGTACTGTAAGCATGGATCGGATTTTCACTCATTCATTGCTTTGCAGACCGAACCAGAGGTGAATCCCAAAGCTTACCCCCTTGCGGACGCAACGCTGAGCAAAACAATATTGGATCTTGTTCAGCAAGCGTCCAATTATAAGCAACTACGGAAGGGGGCCAATGAAGGTAACGTTACTTTTATTTATGATCACTGTAAGGCACAGTATATTTTGGCACTTTAACCGCAGCCTTTGCTCATTTTTATATTCCACACAGCCACAAAAACCCTGAATCGAGGTATTTCGGAGTTCATTGTGATGGCTGCAGATGCGGAGCCACTGGAGATAATCCTTCACCTGCCGCTTCTGTGTGAGGACAAGAACGTTCCCTATGTATTCGTGCGTTCCAAACAGGCTCTGGGGCGAGCCTGCGGAGTCTCTCGACCGGTCATTGCAACATCTGTTACAATCAAGGAGGGTTCGCAGCTCAAACCTCAGATTCAGTCCGTTCAAATGGCTATTGAGAGATTGCTGGTCTGATTCAAATATGTACAGTTTCTATTTTAACATAGAAGTCCCACAAAGCCTATGAATTGCTTAATGTCTATATGTCAAGCCTATTTTTGTGCTGAAGTTCCAGGTTATTGAGGGAATCATTTTAAGAATGCTCTTTCTGGTGCCCAGTGACCAATTTTTTTAAAAAAAAGTTTGATCATGCCCATACCACATTGTTTGGCCTGTGAACTGATTTGTTTGAAAGAATGTAAAGATAAAGATACATTTTGATTATGAAAGTACTTTCACTATAATTCTTGCCATGCTGTTTTTTTGTTGCATAGTGATTGATCTTAAGATCGAACAGCTGGAGGTCTAAAGAGGTTCATCAATTAATTTATTAGCACACATACTCCAGGTAGCCGTTTTGAGGTTTGAACATTAAACAGAACTGATTCATACATGCCCTTTAAGGGTGATGACCTGATTGTCTTGAACCACCAATAATCCAGTGATGCTAACAACTCATGTACATGGTATCTCTTATGCTGATAAATATCAGGTGTGCCCATAAGGCAAAACGTACTATATGCATAATGTGCTTATGGAGGTAACTAATAAATACAAAATGAATGTCACAATAGAAAATACTGTACAAAATTACTACACTACACATATGACTACAGAAAAAAGTCACAATACGCAAATCGACGCTACAAAACAAAGCCCCAAGGGCCCATATTCACATCACGTTACACTCCAGAGCAGAATGGGACAACACTGTCTACAATCACACGAGAAAAGAAAACACTATGCACACACTAGCAGGTGTTCCTTAGACTCCCACCTTTGGGTAATGGAATGAATCCACCTGAAAAGGCATGTGTGCATGGACCCTTCCAGAAGGGTATGTTGTTATGGCAACCACCCATGTGTAACGGCGAGTGGACGCTTCTTACTGTGACACAAATCTATGTCTGCCACACCAATGGACCAGTGTGCCATCGTCTTGCTCTGACCACAGCAAGCGAAGCGCTGACAGAATTTTGTCCCTGCATGTGACCACAAATCTGAAGCGTTCAGTCAACATCCGGGAACTCAGTCTCCGCAGCAGTCCCAGGACAGCTGCCACCTCGAGTGTCCTTCCTTAGCTGCATGGACACACAGCTTAGCCAACTCCGACTGGTGGGCATCTCTCCAACAATCTCCCAGCTGTCCGTTTCCTCTGAGTACCGCTCAATTGTGTCATGGTATCTGCCAGATAGGTATGCAATTCAGGAATGAGATGATGCGAGAATATAGGAGGTGTTTCTACACACCCCCACACTTCATACAACATACATGTGCTTTGTGCACGCTATAAATCACAAGCCTCATTTCATGGGAGTATGATTGCAAGCATATTTGCTGAACAGAAGCAGTTTAGGTTTCAAGTATTTGCAAAAATGATACCCTGATGTCTTTTGTGTTGAATCTGTTACCTACCTATCCCACCCCTCCTCTCCCCCTAGAACGTAAATCTTCCCGTCGACTACAGCCACACCAGGCCGGTACCGCCTCTCCTTCATGGGGGCACACATGGTCCATTGATTGGTCTTGGGATCATAACACTCCACCTTGTCAGTGTTCTCAGTGGAAGCATGCCAGCCCCCTGTGTGCAGAGACACATAAATGGCACAGAATGCAAACGTTTTTATATTGTATTTGTACACACACACACACACACACACAAAATAATTTCATTGTCATTTAATATAGAACTGACAGTGGATAAACAGTTTCAAGCCAAGTATCTGCCTTAGAACACAAGAAAGCAACATTAAAAATACAAATATTGGGGACTTCTGTATATTTGGCTGAACAAACTCAAATCATCTGGTTAACTCATGAATCAGGACTTGATATTTTTCAGAGAAATCATCTAGCAAATTGAATGATCTGGCCTGGTATTATGAAAACCTGAAAGAGTGCTGCTAACTACGTTCGAAACATTGTTGGTTGCGATGTGCAAAGCTACACTGGACAGCAACTATGCTGTTGGGAAACACCGGTTTGTTATCCAACTCACCTATAACATAGATCTTGCCCTTCAGAGTGCAAGCAGCTGACCCAGAGCGTGCAATCTGCATCGGGGCTACCTCTGTCCATGCACAAGTTTTTGGGTTGTACACTTGGGCAAGATCCGTGCCATCCCCATCCTCTAGAACAGCTCCGCCTAGTGAGGAGGAAGAAAAAAACCCGTTAACCTGGATGTAAGACTTCATTTGTGGTCAGTAGCTTATAGGTTATAGTGAGGTGACATGGATTGTAAAGTAAAAACCTGCCTAAACCATTCATTGAAAGTATCACAACAGATGAGTTAGGAGATATTAAAGGGGTGTGATTTCCAAAACCACAGCAGTGCAAAACAGTCATCAGATTGGTTGGCAATGGGCAATGATTTGGTATTGTTCTGGGAAGTGAACATATTAGTGAACAACTCAATAACCTGTGACATAAAGAAGTCCATCTAATGCCACCACAGCAGGGCTGGTGACCGCCATCTTGACTGACTCCATGAACTGCCAGCTGTTGGTGTGGGGATTGTAGCACTCCACTGTGTCTAAACGAGAGCGGCTCCTCCCAGCCCCCCACAGCAAACACATAGCCATCAAGCATGACTAGACCTGTGGGGGAGAGAGAAGAGAACATCTTGCTCAGAAATAGATAATCATCTCTAGATTACTCTGTGCTCACATCAGAGGCAAACTCTTGAGAAGGAGAAAGTGTGATAGGAAGCACTGTCAAATAATAGTGGACTCGTGAAATGCTCTCACCCAGTTCAGAGCGTGCTACATTCATTGGGGCCATCTCCTGCCAGGAGTCAAAGCAGGGGTCATAGCGCCACATCTCCCGGCTGGCTGAGCCATCTGGGAACTCCCCACCAGCTAGATATAACATGGAGCCTGGAGACAAGAGAGGAAGCACAGAGCAATAGATCATTATTTAATCATGGTCTGTTATAGTCATGTTATAAGTCCTCTCCCCACAATAACATTCCAAACACTGTCTGGATGGACATCAGACATGGACTCACCTGAAACAACTAAACCATGTTTGCTGACAGCAAATGGAAGACAAGCAAGGCTCTTCCACTGGTTGGTCATGGGGTCAAAGCTCTCCACACTTCGCAGAACGACTTTGTCGTCCTCCCCACCTACCGTCACGATGAGTTCCGCTGTGCCTGTCAGGAGATCAATAACAATTGATCTATCTTATATAATAAAAAGTCTCACACACAGCAAATACAGGCAGGAAGTAAGATGCTGCACTCCCCTTATTTGTTAACCATATGGAAATAGCAGCAGTAGGGTACCTGTTGAACGACGAGGCCGAGCTCTGGGGCCGTACAGCTCTCCCCTGCGGTCCTGCAGTAGCATGTAGTCCTTGGCCTCAGAGATTAGTCTCTGGCACTTGAGGGACTCCTTCACTACATCCAGTGACTCAATGACATCATGAATGTAGTATGGGCTTATGAGGGGCATACGTATGTGTTCAAGCACCTGTTGTACAAAACAGTATTTTTTTTTTAAACTGAAAATGTTGTTCTAATTGGTTATATGGTTCCTGTACAAGAACAGTTTATTATAAAGAGTAAATTCAAAATAATATGAATAATATTTTATTAAATATTTCAACAAAAAATGGCACTTGACAACAGCAACACATCAAAATAATAACAAACAAACCATAGCTCTGTAAGGAGAACTGATTAGTTGGATACAAACCAAACAAATGAGTCTTGACCAATAAACCAACCCATCATGCAGCTCTAATAACCAGGCTGAAAGACAATCCATATTCTTCGCAGAGAACAAAGCCTTTGTAATGTGCAACAACAATAACTTAGTCTGGGCAGCTTGGACAGCTGTGACCCCTTCTGAGAGGACCCACCCTCCACCGATCGGGGTGGATTTCAGAGCTTAGGATCTGAAGCCCTGATATTTTGGGGCACCTTGTGCCGAGTCCAGCCCTGCTCTTCTGTAGGCTGAAGCCATTTCGCACAGTGAGTATCTAATGGAACTTGTTCAGTGAATAACAGAATTTCAACAGTCATTGTATTGCGTTAACTATACCTAATTAGAGCCAAAATCTACTGCCTGTGCAATTACAGAGCTAGTCATCCCAAAATTGGTTTAATCACTTTGCAAATAGGCTGATACTCTCTGATCACTCTCACCTTCTCAAAGCTCTGCCTCCGAGATGAGCTCTTGTTTAACCAGAGCATTGCTGCCTCAAACACCGTTTCTTCTTTTGGCACGTTCAAGTGGTCGCTGGAGATGATCTCGGTCAGCTTGTCAGCGCACAGAGAGAGAAACTCCTCCTGTTGACGACAGGCCATTTTTGTAACGCTTAACAGCCACGAATAAGAAAACCACAAAAAATGGTGTGTGTGTGTGTGTGTGTGTGTGTGTGTGTGTGTGCACTTTGTAGTGTAGGCCTCCACTATCCCACCTGTTGGCAAACGGTGCTGAAGTGCTGCTGGATGTACTCCATGCTACGGCGTTCCAGCTCATGACAGGAGTGCGCCTCAGCGAAACAGTGGATGCCCACACAATTCATCTCATCCATCTGACGCTCCATGAAACGGCAGCAGGCCTCTCTCACTGCCATCACATCCAGGAGGTTGGCAGCAGCCAGGAGAGCCTGCACGTTAGCCTTGGAGATGACCACCTCTGCCGTGTAGGCGTAGCTCACCAGCATGCCGATCATCTGAGGTTCCACGCCGTTGATGGCCACGCGCTCCTGACGCGACTCCATCAGATCAGTGGAAAACATAGCCTATTCAGGAGAGTTACAGCTGCATCACTGCACTGATTTCATGCTTGTTTCTTCCTGTTCATTCTTAAGACATGACTGTCATTATATGGATTAATATTATAATTAGACAGAGCGGAGGTAAGGTTCGGAACAGATGGCAATCTGATGTTCTTTACTATGCATTAAATAAATGTTGGTCATACAGTAATATGACAAAATAGTAATAATAAAAAATACAATTAACTAAATGAATGTAGGTGGGCCCAGGTCTCAGTCAGTGATAGCATATTAGGCAGTGATAGAATGAGTTCACATTAGCACAGTAAGTTCTCCCATCATGATCCAGATGTTTCAACCTTGCCTTACCTGAAAATACGAACTAAAAGAGGCAAGCACAATGCGATGACAGGGGAACTCTTGTCCTCCGCAGCACAGTGTCACATCACAGAAGGCATTGTTCAAGCGCAGACTGTTGAGGCCCTCTAGCACCTTGTTGGGGTGGCGTGACTCTACGAACACGTATTCCTCACTGTCCAAGGAGGCAAGGGGAAAACCGGATTCCTCCAGAACCGGAGATGGGGGAAGAGTTGCCGTAGCAGGGGGAGTAGTAGATACGTTCACAGCCATTATTTCCATTCTTCCGATCTTTAAGTCAGTCTGCTTTCTGAATAGGCATCAATAATCGATTCATTCACCTAATCAGAAACATCAGATTACGACAGGCTACGGCAGTGATATTTAGCTGTGAGTCAATGTGAAAATTACTTGTAAATCAAGAAATGTAACGTTAAATGTATTCAGGCTGCATGCAGCCTATCGCGTAGCCTATGCAACAGTGTCGTCTTCATCGACTGTCAGCCAACAACAAGGAATCGCTGGCTAACATGATGAGTGTATCAAATAACGCGTTAGTGACTGCTTTATCACCTCGCCTTCGTACTATGTTCATGATAAAAAAGGACTATGTTAGAAGACATTAATAATGGCTGTTGTCGATGTTCCAAACAACACCAAAGATTTCAAAACCTCTCGTTACACCTTCGATATGTTTTTGATATAGGGTGATAGAACATTACCTCTTATAGATGTTTCATGGTCGTCCAAATCCCGTGTTATCGTCAATTGAACGGGCACCTTATGCATATACATCTAGATAAACTAACTAAATAAGCATAATGGTAAATAACCCGATGAAAAAAACACATGTTGCGCATTTTTCAACAGTCACACTCGCTAATTTTTGCCAGTGTCGACCTCAAATTGTTTATGCGGAGTCGTGACGCCATGTCTTCTTCTCTGAATTTTCCTACAACTGTATCTGCGGAAATATGACAAATTACCGCCACCTGGTGGAGTTTGACAGAACTCACCTGTTACGCTCTCTGAGGTGGACCATAGCTCTCAACATACATCAATTTAATGGTCATACAGTTTCTTTATTTGCAATAATAAATGCAAACTTATTAATAGAGGAAAAGGGTTCACTCACAATCTTTTTAAATACATTCTGATGATACACTGGGAAGAAATTGACAAATAAAATATGACATTTATTTTATATGGTTATATATGTGGTAGCACATGCACATGATTCATGTGTTTTATTATTTCACTGTCATCATAAAACCAATCACCCAAGTCTAACAAAATCCCTTGTATTCCCATGATTACCCACAATCTAATTGCTTTGAACACAAACAAACATTAATAAAAGCTTAAATTTAACTTGTAAATGTGAAAGTAGATCATGAGTGCTGCTGAATGATGTTAATATGCAAGTTCAATGCTTTGATTTCTCTTCCACATGCTATTTCACAGGAAGGTGTCTTTCAGAACTCCAGGGTGCTCCAGAACTCCCTTGCGTCTTGCTGCCGCCTCCAGGATCTTTTTGCGAGGACCAAGTTGGATGCGAATGCCCTTCAGGTCTTCATCTGAGCATAGCATTAGGGCGTCCAGGTCGAGCTTCTCGCGGCCAAACACAGGTGCAAAGTCCATAAGACTGATGGAGGATAGGAACGCATCCAGTGGAGTTGTGTCCTCATCATGGTCATCCAACCCAATCTCCTCCTGGTCCCAAGGGACACTTCCCTCAGCCGCGAAGCCACTGCTGTCATCATCTTCCTCTGTCTCAAACACCTCCCTATGGACCAGATTAGCCATGTCCTCCTCCCCCATGTCTCCACTGGGAAAGTCCTCTGGCTCCACTCCCATCTCCAAGGAGAAATTCTTGCGGAACACCATTTTGCCCAAGCCTGGCCTCTGGAAGATGGATTCATGAACTCTTCCTTCTCCTTCCTCGTCTTCATTAAGATCTCCAATTCTATCCTCGTCTTCATCCTCATCCTGCTCATTGAACATGTCAACAAATTCAGGCTGCTCAGCAGAGCCATTCTGTTTCATGAAGATCACATTGCTGTCCCCTGGCCTCTCCATCAAGCCCTTAGCCGTGTCTTTCTTGCCAAACTTCCCCTGAAGGGTCCCTTTCAGTCTTGCTGTGAGAGAGCCTGACTTGTCTTTGGCGATGAGCTTGGAGAATTGTTGCTCGTTTATACTGTTGATGGTGCCAGTAGACGATGCAGTGGTGGGTTCTGACGACATGCTGCCTTGGTACATCTTGTCCATCTTGCTTTGGTGCCTTTTCTTTACCTTTTCGCATTTCTTCACACGCTCCTGAGCCTCTTTGTTTGCACGCTTCTTCAGGGCCTCCACCTTTTTGCCATTCTTGGTGGTCTGTGTAGAAGCAGCATTGTCCAGGAAGTGCACGCAATCCATGTGGTCTCGTGAGGCAGCCACATCCATGGGTGTGTGAAATTCATTGTCCAGGGCAAAAATGTTGGCACCAAAGTTCACCAGGAAACTGATGATTCTCAGATGACCATTGTTGGCTGCATGGTGAAGAGGAGTGTTGCCCCAGATGTCACTTCTGTTAGGATCTCCTCTGAAAAAACAAAACAAAAAAAAAACACAACTATAAATATTGTACAATCATAGTCTTTCCCAGATTTTATATGTCAATAACTTGAGTGTACAGTAATAATACACTAATTCCAATGTTGTTGATGCACCATTAACATTAAAATTAATTAATAATATTAAAATCATATCAAAATATTATCCCTTATCCCCAAAAGCAAGACTCAGGTATAGAAATGGATTTGAGTAGATCAGTGGGGCATTATTTTTGTCCCCACCTGAATGTATTCAGAGTGTAAGGCAGGTGATCTGTTGGCCAGGTAATTGGTAATCCATTAAAAAGTAAAGTCCCTTCATATACTGACATGGGTCCTATAAAACTGTGTATTGCTCTATCTGTGCAACACCTTATCAGTCTCCCACATGCTCCTGCTGCTGACATCATTCCTCTGTTGCTAGGGATAAATCCACGATAAAAATATGCACCATTTCCTCTGACTAATGACATGTAAATGATTTATAATGATTTAGAAATAAGTTTATGCATTAACACAGCTTATTATAAATAACCATATCAGCACTACTGTACCTATTATGTGGTGCAAAAACAGCATTGATCTGAAATCTATTTTGGTGTCCACTTTGGAAGTGACAGTGGGACTGAAAGGAAATAAAGAATGCTTTTGTTCCTCATTTCCACAATACAGTGGCCTAATTAATTTAGGCAGATTTGCCGATCTGCTCCTGGGAACACTAAAAGAGTAACAGACATGCATTCACACAGCATCAAATTCAAATAGCATGTACACAAGATAGGAGTTGTTTTAGGTGTGGTGGGTGGCCCTCTCCAACGCCTTATAATAATGATTTTATTGACTGTCAGGAATCTAGCCCATCTTATTTAATCAGAGAAACCATCATAAACCTAACCTTTGGTCTACAACACCTTAAACAAATGAACAGCAAATTCCAGATTAGGTCTCTATAATCTGAGATGATGTGCGTCATCCTCAAAACCCCTAACATTCTAAAACCATAGCCTTCTCCTTTCAACACTGAATTTCTTAGCAACAACAACAACAACAAATAATAATAAGAATTAAAAAAAAAAAAAAGAAAGAAAGTAAAGTCATGTTGACAGCACCTGGGGGCCCACCCATATCTCATAACATTCTTGTTCACAGTAGGGATGCGTTTAAATAACGCATAATATATTTAAATGAAAAAATTTGGGAAAAAAAAAACTTAGGAAAAGAACTTAAAGGTTTTCAATTCCCCAGTTAATAAAGGTTATTAGGTTTCATTTATGCAAGCCCAGGCTATAGCCTACCCTACCCGAATTCTGAAATGTGTCACTTACCGTCTGCTGCAAATTAATTGTAAAGCCTCTAATTTTCCATGGTACGCAGCCCACAATGTTGGAGTCATTCCATCTTCGTCTGGAGTATTGAGATCTTGTGTAGTCGCTTCTTTCAGAAGTTCAAGATAGCCATCAATGGCTGCCTTGTGATATCTCGACATTTTGTTCAAACTTTTCCCTAACAGAATATCTGTAAGAAGGACAACTGAGAGGATTGAATTAGTTGGGCATATTTGGTGGTGCTGCGTTGGTGTCAGGCTGAAGAAAGAAGCCCAATGCACTGCCTGGGAGGGACATGACCACAAGGAAAGTCATAAAGCAAAAGCAAAGTTCGCTGTGGAATGGGATGGTCATCCTTGGGGTTTAGCTTTGGCTACTGTACCTGCAAATAGGCTATATATATTGGTACCCAATGTGAGCAATGTGATACTATTAAATTTTGGAAACAAATAAAGCGCTATTACAAAAAGAAATTTACTCTTCATGCCCTCGACTAATAAAACAATTAGACTGCCATGCACACTCATTTTGTGTATTACTTCACAATTAACTCCACTACCGCAGGGGGCAGTATATGCATGTAACACATTCAAGTCCACTAGTTAGTTAGGCAGAAGAAGAACTTCGGGAAGAGAAGGTTTGCTTACATGAACCCGGCAGGAAGACCAGTCAACATGGTCTGATATGTACGAAAGTTGTCGGATAATCTAACGCAAGGTGAGAGAGGCCATTTAACAGCGACAAGGCACAGCTTGCACAAGTAATTACATATCAAGCCATCGCTTTGAAACGCCGCGATGTCCGACAATGGCGGTGTGGCTGTTGGCCTCCTGTCTTACGAGACTCTCGTCCATGCAATGGCAGGTGCAGTGGTGAGTTGGCCTGGATTTAACACATGAGATATAAACTGAAATATGTTATTGCTGTATGGATTCACAGTTTCTGAAAAAGAATGTTGATGCCCCAACAAAGTCCACTCTGATTAGTTAACGTTACGTTTAATTTACAGGGTAGTATGACTGCAATGAGCGTGTTCTTCCCTTTGGATACAGCCAGGATCAGACTGCAAGGTGAGTAAGGGGAGAGGGCGTTGTTGTAGATTAACTTACTTGAAAAGACTTTGGTTGGGAACAGGGGCCCATGAAGGAGGGCGTGTTATTATCAGGAGGAGTATTCCTAGATTATACCTATTTGTAAACACATATCATTGCGTCCACAAATGTTATAACGTTATACCTCAGTGGACAAGCACCTGTGTATAGATGCATTAAAATGAACATGCCGTGTACACTGTTTTAGTGGATGAAAATCGAAAGTCAAAATCAACACCCGTAATCCTGGCAGAGATAGCAAAGGAGGAGGGCGTGTAAGTATCTTTTCAAAAGCTACATTGCCAGAATGTTGGAACAGTGATTGCTACATATGTGTAACGTTACACTAAACAAGTTCATACATTACATAACCTCTAATCTGTCTTGTACATTTTGTACTTTGTGAGCTGTAAAAAATCTAGACAATCTCTCTTGTTCCCATAATATTTAAATAATCCTGGAGAAATCTTGACATTGGACCTACAATAAATGATTGAGGCCTGTTGAACCTCTTTTTTGTCCCTCAAGAACTCAAATTAGTCTGGGTTAATCTTAGCCTGACATGGCCCGACCATTATACTGCTGTTCATCCGTATTCATGGTCTGGAGGTTCTTTAACCTGACGCGAGTTCTGGTTTGAAACAATTGGACAGCTCGTCTAATCAGCTTCGCTTATTTGCCGGTAGTCTCTCTACTGATGTAAACCCGCCCCTGAAGACCGTCCCCAGACCATGGATACGGATGAACATTTGTATTATGGGCGGGCTATGTCAGGCTAGGTTAATCTGTCTTTTTTGTTGTCTCGTTGTCTAGGCTGTCACTGTACCGTGGATGGTTTCCAGTCATCTCAAGCCTTTGCTGCTCTAACTTTGTGTACTTTTACACATTCAACACCCTGAAAAGAGCACTTGTGCAGGGCAAATCACAGCCTGGCAAGGACCTGCTCATGGGGATTATCTCTGGTGAGGGCAAATCAATCATTTCACTCAGTTCTGTGTGTGTTGGATCATAGTCATGATGAGGTTACTACAGAAGAAGAACTAGCGTATTAGCAGTACCGGTATATACACTGCTCTGAAAAGCATAGTAATGACTGAGAATATGACACAAATATGCTGAATATGTGGCATCAGAAATGAGTTTGACTGTCTTATTTTTTTTTGTCTTTGCATTTCCACAGGGGCTGTGAATGTGCTCCTGACCACACCCATGTGGGTGGTGAACACTCGCCTTAAGCTTCAAGGGGCCAAATTTAGGAATGAGGAACTGCACCAGACCCACTACAAGGGCATTTTTGGTCAGTAGAATTCCAGAGATAAGCCTCGAACTTTGGTTTCATGGTCACTCTCAGAGATGAAAATGTTACTCAAGATGTCATGGGAGGTGTGACATATTCCTGTCAACTCTAGCCAGATGCCTGAAACTGGACCTCTGCAGAGGCTACAAAGGATATTATTTGATTAAAAAAGTGTCTTTAGTGCAAATTGCATAGAGGCAGGTTACTGAAATCTGTGTTGTAATTTTCTCTCACACAGATGCCTTCTCTCAGATCATTGCTAATGAGGGAGTGGGCACTCTGTGGAACGGCACTTTGCCCTCCCTGGTGCTAGTCTTCAACCCTGCAGTGCAATTCATGTTCTACGAGGCCATGAAAAGAAGGGCTGGACAAGGGAACAGAAAGGTCTGTTCTGTTTTGCCTCCTTAATAATAATGATAAAACAACAACAACAACTGTTATTGTGTTGATGGTGTTGTGTGGTTTGTGTTTGTTCACAGATCTCATCCATGGAGATATTTTTCATTGGAGCTATTGCCAAAGCAATTGCGACGTCAGCAACTTATCCGCTTCAGACTGTCCAGGCCATTCTCAGGGTAACCTTCTTTCCCACTCTATTCCTCGATGAATGATGAATTTGGTACAGTTGACATATATAAACAAACTGTATTTTCTCGTCTGCTCACTTCAGATTTTAATTTTGTGAAAATAAATGACCACAGTGATGTTGGGGCACAATGACGTAATTTTAATAACATCAAACTCAACATTCTGGTTTGATTGTTCGATTGATCACAGTTTGGTCAGCACAAACCAGAAGGCAAAGGAGGCTTGCTTGGAAGTCTTCAGAATGTGATGCATCTGCTCATGGACAGAATCAAGTAAGTGTAACACATTCATACACAAAATCTTTATTAACCTCTTAATATACTTGAATATACAAGTATGTGCCCTCTCTATGTACCTTTACATCCAGAACATAGGCCAGTGTTCTATTAGGTGCTTAAGTCCAAAAAAGTGCTTAGTGCAGGCTGAAACATATGGAGCTAAGCACTTTTTTGGACTGAAGCACCTGATTCTCCCAGGTGCTTAAGTCCAAGCTCCATGTATTTCAGCCTGCAATAACACACTGAGGAAGGCAGAACGCCGAAAGCGAAAGTTGTATATGCATAGTGCGGCCTCCTTTCCTGATTCTAGAGTGCAATAAGCACTTTTTGGACTTGAGCACCTGGGAGAATACCACCCATATAGTTCAAATAGCAAGATTCAAGATTCAAGAATTTTATTTGTCACATGCATAATTGTTAAAGTACAAAAAGCAGTGAAATGTAGATTGGGGCTGAACTCCTTCTGTGCAAGCAAGAATTAATAATAATAGTAATAAATAAGAAAAGAATAGTGTGTGTGAGGTCATGCATTCATAAACCGTATGGCTTCCTTAACCTCTCAGTTCTTGTTCTGATGGAACGGAACCGCTTTCCAGAAGGCAGTCTTACAAAAACATTATGACTGGGGTGGTGAGAGTCTTTGATGATCCTGTTTGCCCTGGTCTGACATCGCCTGGAATATAGTCCCTGTAACCCTGGGAGATTGGACTTGGATATCTTTTCAGCACAGCGAATCACTTTGTGGAGGGTGGTTTTGTCTTGAGAGGTGCAGTTTCCATACCACGTAGTGATGTTCCCAGATAAAATAGATTCAATAGTGGCAGTATAGAAGGACTTCTGTAACTCCGTAGAGATTCTGAATTTCCTAAGCCTCCGGTAGTAGAGACGCTGCCTTGCCTTTTTCACCACTGATGAGATATGTGGTGACCATGACAAATCCTCTGAGATGTGAACTCCAAGGTACTTGAAGCTGCTTACTCTCTCCACGTCAGCACCATAGATTCTGAGTGGACTGTATGGCTGTTTCTCCCTCCTGAAGTCCACCACCAGCTCTTTAGTTTTGGTGACGTTGAGCTCCAGGTTGTTTTCTTGACACCATGACTACAACATCTCAACTTCATTAAAGTAGGCTGACTCATCATTGTTGGACATGAGTCCAATCACCACTGTATCGTCAGCAAATTTAACAATAGAGTTGGAATTGTGGGAGGCAGAGCAGTCATGGGTATGGGTCAGTGACGGTTTTCAAAACCTCAAAAAAATAAAAATGCAACAGCAAGTCAATTTCAACATTTTTTTAATACTTTAAGATGTTAACTTTTTGATTTAGTATGTGCCCACTCAAAAATATATATATTTTTGTCTTTTTATTACAATTAATTGTATTTACACCATAAAAATGTCATTCGGTAAAACAGATTGTTTTCCATAGATATTAAAATCAGCATTAATGGCCCAATCACAAAATATCCATAATGAAGATGTTGATGTATACTGAATTTATGGCTAGCAAAAAAATATCCATATTATTAAGGCATTTATATAAAATTTTGTCTTTTAAAGATAAAGCGCCCCATCTGTCGACATTTTTTCAGCATTATTCCTATAAAAAGTTAAAAATGCTGCCAAATTTTGTAAAACTTCATATAATATAACATTTTATACAGTAATTTTGTTGTGTATTTGAATTATTACAATATGTTATAGATTTTGTATTCAATTTTGAATAATATCCCTGTTTTACCATATGACGTTTTGTTTTACCAAATGACAAGACTGCTTTGATTCAGTTTTCTATTTAATTTTTGAACTTGTGAACTGATATAGGCTAATTCTGCATCTAAAGGGGTTCAAGAATGAGGAATGTGACTGTTGATCTTCAAATCATAACTTGCATTATCATTTGTTTGTAAAATTGTAAATTGTAAAATCCCCCTTACAGCTGTCATTATATGGCGCATTTCCCAATCAGACACTGGTTGAATCAGTTATGTGATACTGCTTAGCAATACAAAAGATACAAAAGGCTTCTTAAGTGAACTTTTAATTGAGAAAAAAATACTGATTCCAGTTTCAGACACTGTGTGAGGTTCACCACATTTTCCACAGAAAGAAATTATGCAACCTTGAAACTGTGATTTGACATGTGGAATGTTTAGCGGCTATAACTACTTGCAACTACATGAAAACTTTGATTCACCACTGCAGTTGTCTTATGTTGTCTTAAATCTTTGGTCTAAATTTGAATAAGCTTTAGATTACGCTCTTCCATAGCTGCACTGAAACAGCTGCCCTTATAGTATATCTGCACAGAAACGTGCACCCCTCTCTCGTTGGAAAGAGGCATCTGTTAAAAAGTAGTATGTGTTACAACTAGCAATGCTGAGTTGGAGCATTTTAATAAACTTTGCATATGGTTCAGACAGCTAACTTATGTATTAGGCCCAAATTTAGCTGCAAGCAGCACAGTTAGTGCCTGTTAGTGGTCAAACATAACCAAACTTGTAAGCGTCCTCAGAAGGAGGTCCTCATCTATTTACAAAGTTTCGACATAATTTTCCAATGCATCACTTATCTACACTATGTAAGCAAATTATAGCGCCCTCCCATAGGTCAAGTCAAGCAATTAATTGTATCCTCCTCAGGATGACTTCTAAAGTCCAAGTACCAACTTTGAAGTTGATGTATGGAAGTGTTGCTGAGATATAAGCTTACCTCCTGTTTACTTCCTGTTTGTAGGGAACACTTCCTGTTTTGTTGATTGGCTGCATTGGGTGAATGCTTTGGAATTTGCAAACATCAATATCTAGCCTAACTTTTGTTAGGAATGGTCTACAGACCATTTCTGCCCTTTTTCTTTTTAAGAATGGTCAAAATGTATGACCTAGGATAAATTAGGCTTAGTCTAACTTTTGATAAAAAAAAATCCAATATGATTCCCCCTAGAGGTCAAAGGTCATCATATTGGTGTATTCTCAGAATTGGGTCAAAGAGTCCAAGTAAGAAATTTGGTTTAAATACATGAGAGTTGTTGAGATTTAAGCAAATTAAGTTGTTAAGATATAAACAAAGGTCAAAGATATAAGCAAAGGTCAAAGGTCAAGGTCACCATTGGTTGGGCCCCCTCAGGAAGGGGTCCCAAGTATACTGGCCAACTTTGGAGTTGATGTGTCAAAGCAATGCAGAGATATGACGGCCAATACTCAACTTCTAATTCAGTTAAATGCATGTCATTCAGGAATTCAGGAACAGCATGCCATTTCGTTTTGCCAAATGACAAATTTCTTATTTTTTCATTATTTTTTCATTACTAACAGGCAGTTGATGGCCACCTATTATCAACATTGACTTTGACCTTGACAATTGAACTTCAAATTTCATATTTAAATGCATTTTTAAGAAATCATAAACTTTATAAACATATAAATAAATGTTTCACCAAATGACACTCAAATCTGTGACACAAGGTACAACAATTACAAAATGTGAAATTAACTTATATTTAGGAGCAAAATTTTAAACTTTCCTCCAACTTGGGTGGTCTTCAGGGGTCCTCTGAATGATGACATCCCATGCCACATGACTTGAGCCATTAGTCTACAGTTTAAAATGGCTTCTAATCTTTGTTTTACTGAATGACATTTGGGGAAATGTGTCTTTGCGGAACAAAGTGTTTTAACTATTAATAATGCTTTTAAATGATGTATCTTGCAAGTACTTTGCAATGTTTATCTACAGACTTCAAAAAATATGCCAAAGAGAAAATTTTATGATTTAGAAATAATTTTAATAATTTTAATTGCCTTTGTCTTTATTGACATAA
>JAODXP020000211.1:0-48611 GCA_027497455.2 Sardinella longiceps | reverse complement strand
TATTATTATTTATTTATCTTCAAACCTTGTGATTAACAATCATGTCACAATTCATTCGTTGGTTTCAGTCCTTGGCCTATGGTACTTTGATCATAAGCAGGTGGTAGACCTAAAAAATGGCTAGGTAGTTGCCTAGCTGTGTTCTCAATTAGCCTAGCCTAGCCTATCCGATCGAACGTTATTGCAATAAATCATTTCATAAGGACATTTAATGGTATCGAATAAAATAGTCTTTCATAGAATATGTGTTTAAACTAAAATAATGCTCTGAACTTGTTACCGCTATGCCTGCTTTCCTGAAATAGTCGAGTAACCATTAGAAATTTGCTATCAGATCCTTGTTCTTGTAGCTGAAGCTACTTTACCTTTTTGTTTTGTGAGAGTCCGTTCCTGTCGTATTTTCTGCAGAGTTGTTCAAACTGTTGCTTCTCTTAACTCATGGAATCAAAATCACAATCTTGGTCAATACTCAATGATTTTGACTAAATTTAGTCGATTGAAGCCAAGGGTAGAGTGTCAGAAGTCCTCTCTGGAAGGCCCGTCGGAGAAATGTTCAGTGACGTCATGAGGGCACAGCCCTAGCAGAGAGGTCAGTATGAAAGATATTGGCCCCAAGCTTCTATTTAAATACATAAACCAACACAAATAACATTTGCTTGAGTGATAAGTAATGATAAAAATGTTCTCATTGCAATTTAAATGCGGTCAGATTCTGTTTGTTGCTTTTAAAACTTATTTTTTTGCCTGCATGTAACAAACTTCATTTATTTACTTGATGTTACAATTCTGTCAGCCTTCAATTCCCTAAATTTACAGTGTGACTTTCAAACACTTTATAGAACACTTCAGGCAAGAGACACAATAAGTAGGCCTGCTTATGTCTGATCATCATAGGCCTTGTTATCCAAAGCAGTGTTTCTCAAACTTTTTCAGACTGAGGACCATTTGGTCCAAAAACATTTTTTCCCCCTCTCTTCTTCAGGAATCACCTAGCCTCACCCCCCCCCCCCTTCCCCTCTAAGGCACATGTTGCTACCCTTTAACCAAACTGGTGGGCTTGTATAGGCATTTCAAATTCAGATATCCTGAACCACTGATCCATAAGATCAAATCCCTGATTTGTTAATTTTGTCCATTTCCATAGGAGCAGAATGATGATAAAAGCATAATCCCAATTTTCCAAAGCTTGGTCTAAACTTCTGCCTTCCCTTTATCATATAGAAAAACAATCAACTTCAGGGACAGGGTTATTTGATAGACCATTTAATGAATTTACATCAGATATACAGTGAAATCGACATATGTCCCTTCCTTTGGTGCTAGTGCACACTGACACTGTAAAACAAAAACTATGAGTAGTGACAAACATTGTCAAATGCAGATGGTAGTCATAATGTTTCTCAGGACCGTTTCTATTGCATTTCTTTCTGCAATGTGTTGCCTTTGTTTATCTAACAATAAAACACAGGCGACCGCCTCTCACAACTCATCCACAAATGGTGTGTTCACCAGATGTCCACTGCTGGCCATTGTTTTCTTGCCGGACACAAACTTCTTTGCAGCCTACAGGGGGAAAAAAATACAATAGTGATGCAAATCACATTTTCTAAATTCTGGGCAGTAATCTGCAAAATTAAAGTGCTTTCAATGTGCAGGGTGGTAAAATACCACTGGTAATAGGTGTAAAAAGGTCACATGACATCCCTTCAATACACCATTTTCAACACAATCTGATGCTTGTTAAGTCATCACATTTATGCACAAGGACTTAGCTTTGACATTTCTGCAACAGGTCATAAGAATGCAGGACAAAAGCAGGGTTTTCTCAATTTTTCATTTTCGCCTCAAAAAATGACATTTGTAGAGGGCTATTTCACTGAAGCAGAATTAAGAAACCCAGGGGATGAAGCGAGCCGTGACCTAATGACATCTGGGCATCCTCGCTCAACACGTTTCGCCAATGCCAAGCCAGCAAAAGTAGGATCAACTTGAGCCAGGTGAAAATAACTTAAGATACATGTCTAGGTCTTTCCTCAAAATTTGTCAGAATCAATCTCAATTCCATCATTCAAAAATTGTCAACAACAAAGATAACCAATGGCATGATAAATAACTGTACAGTAACAAATTACATAATGACAATAATCTTGTGGCATACCGTATTTCACAAGCAATTAAAAGTGTTGAAGAACTGTACAAATATGTACAGTGGTACAACTAGAGGTCTGACAAGAGGCTGAACCAATATCACGCAAAAAATAAATGCCACTGAAACTAGCAGGTCTGAAACTAACTGGAGGCAAATTCAGCCAAGATAACCCCATACAATCCCAGCTTGATCGCCTATCTAAGCTTTGTGAAATAATGAGCGTTGTCATTTCAGTGTTTTTTGTATTTGCATCCATACCCAAACACATGCATAAAAGCAAGGGTAAAAAGGTAACTTCATGTATGTGACCTTTCAGATACTGTAGTGGACAAAGTCAAATACAGAATAAATATGCAAGGAAAAAAACAACAACTCACGTTTGCGACTTCACTGGAGCTTACAGCGTCGATAGCCTGGAGAACTGCCTCAGGTTTGTTATATCCTCCATTAGCCAATAATTGTGCTCCCACCTCTTCTAGGAGGCTGTCAGAGGTTTCTAAAGACATTAGGTACTCTGCCTTAACCTGGTTCCTGTGGGGTGGGGTGGGGGGCGGGGAACAAAATGAAAACAAAAATAAAACACTGAGGCTCTACTGTAGACATTCACTTCAGTTTGCTTATTGAGGAGTTTGGGATATCTTTGTGTGTTGAATGTGGAGGATGGGGGTCTTACTTTGCCCTGGCCAAGTCCTCTGCGGAAAGTCCTCCATCTGCAATAGCAGCCACCTGAGCCAAAGCAGCTCTGATCACCTGAAAGTGCCACATAAGGGAGTAATGTGAGGGCATGACTACATTGTCCACTCCTCTCAAATGGCTTGGGATGAATGGGCTTACTTGTAGTTGCGAAACGCACACTATACAGGCAGTCAGAAAGTCTACAAGAAAGTCATCCCTTACAACTCAATATTAAATATGCATTAAGAAGTAGTTACATCAACATTACATCCTAACTTTTCAACAGTGCTTTCAGACTAGGTTATCTAGTTCTGAATTCTCCAATTCGTCCAGTGGAGACATGCATAAAGGAGTGAGACCCTTGAAACTACCCTTGAGATCCTACAGTACAAATGTGCCAACTCCGGTCAGCTAATCCTTAAAGGACTGTCTGCTGTCTACATCAAGATGAGGCACTAGCATGCTGACCATCACATGTTACTTCTGCACATTTTTACTCACATCTCCAGCAGCATCATATTGTGACACGGTATAAACACCAAAGAGTCCAGAGTCTGAGTAACTGGCACTGAACGCTGAGGCCTGCAAAGATGATAATCAATCATGAATAACACAATCTTAAACAACGCTTTTTCTAGTTGTGATCTTTTCTCTTCCCATTTCAGTTGACAAGGTTGTTCTAGCCAAACACTAATACTTGCTTCCAAGTTAACAGGATTTTTATATCAGAACATACATGATTTAATCAGCCCAAGAACTCTGAACATACAGTATACCAACAGGTAGAACAATTAGATAGACAACGTGTGCGTAAATGTTCATGATCACTGGTAAATGAAACCACATAATGGAATGGCTACACATTTACTTACATCAAACGGTAGTGTGGTGGCCTTGGCAATACCCTGGCAGAGTTTGCTGCAGATGTTGGCACCCCTCTTGACATGGGGGCCAGCTCCTAGTGCCCTCTGCAACACGCTGAAGGCGTTTGCCTCCACGGAACCAGTCGCTGCAGCCTCACTGGCCACCAAAGCATGCACCAGCCCGTCGGCAGACTGCACCCGCATCTCACCTGCACAGAACATTTTTCAGTCAGCCATTCCACATCTACTGATAGCCACCTTAGGACCTGTCAGATTGTGCTGAATGATGTTTTTTTACCCCCCAACAGCATCTTTCAGGCAGCAAACAGCAGAGCCTAAAAGCTAGCTTTCAGCTAGGATTTAGGCATGGTATGTGTATTTGTCCAGCAAAAGAAAATGTAATTGGCAAAAAATAAGCACTTAATCAAACAACTGAATCAATTCATAATTTATATCATAATACTGTATGTACAGCTCGGCCCAAGTCACATTGCTTGTTGGATTTGAGGGCTTGGACTGTGTTGCACACACAGTTCTTCTTTACAAACACACTGGACAATCAGCCAGAAGAATCATAACACAATCAGACAATCAGAAGAATGATTGTCTGAAGAAAAATTTCCCAAAGCGCATGGTTGACCCGCCACCCTCAAATGCCTCGGTTTGCTACCGGTCGAAGTCAGAAAATCTTGTGCCGAAGGAAAACCAATCACACCACTCTTTCCTCTGACGTATGTGAAGTGAAGGGAACTGCTTGCTAACAGGACCAAGAGCCGTTGGAGCAGCTCAAAGTTGATTGGTTCACTACCAAGGGGGTGGAGTTACAGATTTTTGTGGAACTCAGAAACGCTGTTTAGATCAGTAGCTGGCCAGACCAGCGACAGAAACGCCAAAGGTGTTACGTCACTAGGAGAGCGTGCCAGGCTACCTTGAAGCAGCAGCGGATCAAGTGAAAAAAACCAACAAACAAACAAAAAAAAAACCTCATGGCTATCTATTCAGGAGTTCACAAAATTCACTCACCTCCGCGGTATATAGCTTTGGCCCCAGGTACTCCAGCTCCACGATGGACGTTTAGATACTGCTCACCCATCTGCTTCAGCACGGAATGCTTCACACCTAAAGCAAAAGCACATAAACAGTTCTCAAATCAGGGAAGAAGGGTGATACATTAGCTAACTTCAAAAACTTACAGCTACAAAACATAAATGGGAATATCTAACAAACAATCCCTAAGTCAGGGGTTTCAAACAAGGCCTGATCTAGCCCTTCATATAATTTCAGACAGCTTAAAACAAATGCAGCTATTGGGCCTGCCTGAAAATAGTTTTAATGATGTGCAAAATAATTACTGTGTTTATGTAACACAATATTGTCAGCTTCACATGCACGGCAGGTCAGTATTGAACTCAGCTATGAGGTGCATGGACCTGCTTACAGACAGGAGAGGAAGGCAAAATTAAGTAGGAAGGGTTGGGATTGTGAAGGTCAGAAACACTTTTTTTTATCACCCAACAGTGTGTACACACATGTAGGCAAGGTATTGCCGTGCATAACGTGGCCGGTGATAAAAATGAGTTTGCACCGTTGTTGTAAGGGATATATACAATCTGTAACAGTCAAAATAGATTTCAGAAAATCTTGATCAGTATTGTGTGTTCCTTTAAATTTACCAATGATACTCACCAAGTCCAACCACAGTCATTCTTGCACTGGTGTAATTATTCTCCACAAAAGACTGCAGCTATTTTACAAAACATAAATTTGTAAGTTAACATATATTTGAATTTATAAATTAAAAAAATAGACACACAAACATTTTTTTTGACAATCTGAAGCCCCTTTCCCATTGAGGAATATAGCGGGTTAAACACGCCTTAAGCGCGCTCCCGCTGTTCCGTTCCCATTGAGGAACCGTATTGCCGCATCAACTCGGCTCGGCTTTTCGACCCACCTCGGGGGGGTAGTCTTTTTACCGAAGCGAGTTCAATGGGAACGGACAACGACCCGCGTCTGAAGTGGGCGTGACTAACAGCAACAGAGCAACAGCAGCAACAGAGTTCAGGCATTGACATTTAAACACTAATAATAAAAAAAAAAAAAGAAAATTGCTAGGCTACTGTTTCAGACAGGTAACTGCAAGACTGGCTACGTTATCCAAGCAGGTTCTGTGGATTAAAAAGCATGGTCCTTTTGAGCAGTTTACAAGGACAGGTAGGTTTGTGGATTTCTACTTCTATAAATGCTGCTACCATTGAGGACTTTTAAAGCTAAATTGGTGGGTTTTGACTAGATTGTGAGCTTGTTTGTGAGATGGTCATGTCATGACAGTAGGCTGGTGGTGGTGCGAGATTGTGAGCTTGCGGTGACAGTAGCTGTCAAAGTAGCTGCTTCATAATGCGATTTGATCAAGCCAAGTGTTGTTCATTCTCCATGGGTTTGCTTTCTGATTGTATGACCGGTTTTGCTATGCTTTTCGTGACCGGATAGCTGCCTGTTGCTGCATGTAGCTTAATTGCTAGTTAGACCACTGTATGGATTTGTTGTTTACATTCTCAAGTTCACGTGGTTCAGATGAAAAAAGAGCAGCGCATAGGCTTAGGGACGGTCATAATGTGATTTATGGTTGATCAAGCCAAGTGTTGTTTATTCTCCATGGGTTTGCTTTCTGTTTGTATGACTGGTTTTGCTATGCCTTGAGTGACCAGTTAGCTGCCTATTGCTGCCTGTAACCTAGCTTAATTGCTAACGTTAGTTAGACCTCCGTAGGACCTATGGATTGTTTACATTCTCAAGTTCACATGGTTCAGATGAAAAAAGAGCAGCGCATAGGTTACGTCATTAAACCCGCCCGACTGTGTTACATATTACGCTTTGTGCCTCTAGTCAAACCCCCAGAACAGGCCAGCGACACAGCTTTGGGCAGGGGTTAGAATTGCGTTCCCATTGCTTGATGCGGGTTTGGACACGGTATTACGACCCGGCATTATACCGCGTTGCAATGGGAAAAGGGCTTGAGAGTATACTTTGTGGCTTGGAAACTTGAAATGTGGACATTTTCTTTACCTGATCAGATCTGACTTTGCCCACATTGAAATCTGGGCAATACAGCGAGTTGGAGAGTGCATTTTTATATGCAGCTTCATGTAGCTTCTCCACAACACCTGTAAAATATAATAAACAAATATACATGTTTCCTATATACAGTATACATACATAATTTCAGAAAGAAACATGAGTATACATGAATTTCAATCTTGACAGACCCACCAATTTGTGGACACTCTTTCGCCAATGCCTTGTCAACCTTGATTCTTGGAGTGAGATCTGATAATTCCCATGGCCTAAACTCAGGCCCAGTGATCACATTGACCAGGTACTCCACGACTGTATCACTGTCAGAAAGATCATAGGAACAGATGACACCAAACGTACCCTATTTTTGCTGCAACATTAATGTGCTCTAGGATGTTTTGGATACAATTACAATGCTAGTATAGTTTCACCTTTATGTACACCTCAAATTACATCCAGACTAATTTGTTTCAGTTGAAAGCTGTATGTTAGTGAAAAGATAGTGTTTTTGAATTAGTATGCTTCACTAAAAGCAAAACTAATGGATTAGATTAAGTAACAAGTTAAGTCTGGACATAGTCTGAGTGGGCACTTGTCACAACAAGCTACTTCTATAAGACAAGGGTGACCATGTGGTATATATAAAAAAACATAGGCTAACATATGTATCAGGAATTTAAAATCAACTGGTAAAGACTTACAAGTCATCTCTCAGACATTCTGCAGTGTAAATCATGTGTTCCCTTGATGATGTCACACTGTGAATAATAATGACAATGATCACTGTACGCATCAGAGTTGTCTTAAGAACTGACTGTTAGCATGACTGAAAGCAGAAGCTCAGTAGCAAAAGGTTATTAGGACAGTTGGCAGAACGCCTACCTGAGAGAGCCTCCAACAGCCTCTACACCCCGACAGATCCTGAATGCTGAGGCCCCCTTTGTGGTCTGTTCAAAGAGACAATTTTCAATAAGGACTAGTATGTACAATCAGTAAACAAACACAAAAAAGTTGGTGCCAAACTGTCTGCAAATCTTACCAGGTTTCCAGCTAATCGCAGAACATGGGTAAGCCCCACATTGTCTGGAGTCTCATAGCGGCTGCCAGCTTTCACAAACACACCAATTTTGGTAACGGGAGAATAGTTTTCTAAGGAAGCAATCAGCATGCCACTGGGTAGTTTTGACACCTGAAGAAACAAAATGCAAAGGGGAAAACCAAATAGAAATATTATGTGAACATGTTATGAGAACACAAATTTTTTATTCTTGAAAATAATTCAGGGGTCCAGGGCACACCTACCTGGACATCCTGTGGCTGGAAGACTGGCTTGACAGGAGCTTTGTGGCGGTCCACAGGCAAAGGTTCGGACAGTGCACTCCTTCTGGCCGCTGCATAACATCGTTTCTGCAAGTACAGGAGAGCAAAAACCTAAACAAAAAAACTGGAGGGAAATCTTTCAGTGCAAAGCAATCTCTAGGGACAAGGGTTGTCTAACACAGTTCTCAACGTTTAAGGACAGGGACAACACTAAGTGGAACTGGACACCAGACAGTGTGGCTATCTATAGCTTCAGTAGTGTGAATTAGTATGACCCAATATGACCCATTACAGTACCTTGTGTTGACTGTCAGAGAGGAAATGGCAGGAGGAGAGAATGGAACACACACATCAGGACGTTTAAAGCTTGACAGATAATAGCCTAAGTGCACGTTTTTTGTAATCTTCTAACCTTTTAACTTTTGCTTTCATGCTTTAGGGATTTATGGAAGACTGTTTCAACATCAGTCACAAAATGACCTACAGGTAACAACCATCACCTAGCTTAGAAAGCTGAGCAGTAGGGCTAGACTACCTAATCTTTTCATACCTAACGGTAAAATATCTAAATCCGTAACGTCAGGTCTGTCACAAACCATAGTCGAACTTCGGAAGCACGAGTGAAAAATCACGTCCATAACATAGCTTGTTATGGAAAAGAATGATCAGACAAACATGTCAGCAAACAGCGGTCTACATCTCAGTAATGTTACGGATTAACGCTACAAGAGCCAAAAAAGCAAATCGAACCAAGATAACCTGAATCTACAGAGCGGCAACACTGTGGGCTCAGTGCTTGCATCAACTGGGCCAACAGGAGTGCAGCCAAACACCGCTTAACTACAGCAACTAACGTTAGCTATACTAGTCAGGTGACGTCTAACGTTATCTGCTTCCAACAATTTTCATGAGGTTTAACGCTATCTCCAAAGACTCCCTCCCGTAGAATGACTTCCCGTGAGCCTAGGGACTTCAGAGTGAAGTTAACGAAAGATCAATCCTCATATCAACATGATGACCTTCATTACCACTAACGTTAGCAACAACGTTTGCTGGCTATGCTATGTGGCTAGGTATGTCCAGTGACAAACTTTACTAACATATTTCAGACATGTCAGCATGTCAGACAAAATGTAGTTAGAACATGCCTATTTCACAAAAATTTTAAATCGTAGACCTGAACACATCATTGCGAAATCGAAGTAGAGACTGGTCGCTAGGTATCGGTAGCTAACGTTAGCTATGCTATTCTTCCAAGCCACTTTTGTTAGCTGTTAATAGGAACCATTTTAGACCATGCCAGTTGCCAGTTGATCAACAGCTATAATCACCAACAAAACACCAACATTTTCCATTGAAATGTTGTTAATAACCATTGAACTTACGGAGAGATGATTCAGAGGTCGGATTCCTTTCATGACTGTTTCTCTCCTTCAAACGATAGGAAAAGACAGATATGGCTGACCTGACGTCTAACGCCGACTACGCGGTAGTGAAATCCAATCCTACTGGCCGAACCAAAGATGGTCAAAAGTCACCTCAGAATAAAGTGTTCTTAGAAAGTCATCCTCGAGAGCGTTCACCAGGTAAGTTCACACGACTGTTTATGAAAGGCTGCTGTTATTTCTGTGTTAGATGTAGTTCTGAACGAGTAAATACTTTTATTGTGGCCAACAGATCATGCGTCACTGCAAACAAACTGTGTAACGTTAACGTTAGTTTAGTGATTGACACATTATAGTTTAAGTTTATTTTTTTGTGTGTGTGTCTTCTTTGGTGGTAGGCTGATGTGAATGAATAACTGAAATTTCAGGATTGCTGTAGGCTTATTCAGTAGAGGTAACCAGACATAAAAATATGTTTATTTGCACATGACAATTGCAGTACAGAAGAGCAAAATGCCAGTGAGGTACGTATTTTGCTCTCTCTGAGAAGTTGAAGAAGAAGAAGTTGAAGAAGAAGAAGAAGAAGAAGAAGAAGAATAAGAAGAAGAAGAATTAGAAGGAGAGAGAGAGAGAGAGAGAGAGAGAGAGAGAGAGAGAGAGAGAGAGAGTAAACTGTGTAAGCTATAGGCTAACTTTAATAAACAAGACATGTTTTTTTTCCCCTCAAAATTATGGCAGGTATTTTGCAGCGCAATTGTATGTCTGGCAAAGGATGGGCAATGGGTGATAGCTGAATTAGACTGCCTGTCTCATCTCATTCTTAAATAACTTTATAACAATGGGGTGCTCAAAACTACCCTTTCAGACAGTAGCATATTGAGATTAATTCGATGTTTTGTTCAGATACCGGTAGATCAGTTGGTGAGCTAGGGACTTTTCATTTGACATGTGAATCACTTGGCGCAGGATTATGACATCGTACCTTGAGAAAGTGGACACCACGCCCCTGAACACATTTTACGATTTTGATACGTTCTCGTAGCCGGTGGAGTTGTGCTCTAGGTAGTTCTACATTTCACAACGTTAGAGCAAGTGGTTACGTTTCCCCGTTACATCAAAGATTTCATTGGTAGTTAACATTAATAACAACTTTTGTCCTCCGTGAAGCACACGCCGAGAGGACAGCATAAGCTGCATAAATTCTGTAAACATGGTAAGATGGTACCATTTGCTAATTTAACATTAGCCAGCTGAATTTACACTCGGCTCTGTGTATTGTTTAACTGCATGTTATACACAACAAGTTACATTTGCTAACCCATATACAAAGTAAAAATAAATCTATTATCGTGAGGATTTATAGATAGTAACGTTAACGTGGAACATGCTAACTTTAGTGTTACCTGTGGTTGGGACCCACGTGCTGCAACTTGTTATGTAGTTGCTAGCATTTGTAATGTTAGCACGTGCCTTACATGTTGTTGAAGGCGTCTCAAATAACTGTTGTACTGTAAGCATGGATCGGATTTTCACTCATTCATTGCTTTGCAGACCGAACCAGAGGTGAATCCCAAAGCTTACCCCCTTGCGGACGCAACGCTGAGCAAAACAATATTGGATCTTGTTCAGCAAGCGTCCAATTATAAGCAACTACGGAAGGGGGCCAATGAAGGTAACGTTACTTTTATTTATGATCACTGTAAGGCACAGTATATTTTGGCACTTTAACCGCAGCCTTTGCTCATTTTTATATTCCACACAGCCACAAAAACCCTGAATCGAGGTATTTCGGAGTTCATTGTGATGGCTGCAGATGCGGAGCCACTGGAGATAATCCTTCACCTGCCGCTTCTGTGTGAGGACAAGAACGTTCCCTATGTATTCGTGCGTTCCAAACAGGCTCTGGGGCGAGCCTGCGGAGTCTCTCGACCGGTCATTGCAACATCTGTTACAATCAAGGAGGGTTCGCAGCTCAAACCTCAGATTCAGTCCGTTCAAATGGCTATTGAGAGATTGCTGGTCTGATTCAAATATGTACAGTTTCTATTTTAACATAGAAGTCCCACAAAGCCTATGAATTGCTTAATGTCTATATGTCAAGCCTATTTTTGTGCTGAAGTTCCAGGTTATTGAGGGAATCATTTTAAGAATGCTCTTTCTGGTGCCCAGTGACCAATTTTTTTAAAAAAAAGTTTGATCATGCCCATACCACATTGTTTGGCCTGTGAACTGATTTGTTTGAAAGAATGTAAAGATAAAGATACATTTTGATTATGAAAGTACTTTCACTATAATTCTTGCCATGCTGTTTTTTTGTTGCATAGTGATTGATCTTAAGATCGAACAGCTGGAGGTCTAAAGAGGTTCATCAATTAATTTATTAGCACACATACTCCAGGTAGCCGTTTTGAGGTTTGAACATTAAACAGAACTGATTCATACATGCCCTTTAAGGGTGATGACCTGATTGTCTTGAACCACCAATAATCCAGTGATGCTAACAACTCATGTACATGGTATCTCTTATGCTGATAAATATCAGGTGTGCCCATAAGGCAAAACGTACTATATGCATAATGTGCTTATGGAGGTAACTAATAAATACAAAATGAATGTCACAATAGAAAATACTGTACAAAATTACTACACTACACATATGACTACAGAAAAAAGTCACAATACGCAAATCGACGCTACAAAACAAAGCCCCAAGGGCCCATATTCACATCACGTTACACTCCAGAGCAGAATGGGACAACACTGTCTACAATCACACGAGAAAAGAAAACACTATGCACACACTAGCAGGTGTTCCTTAGACTCCCACCTTTGGGTAATGGAATGAATCCACCTGAAAAGGCATGTGTGCATGGACCCTTCCAGAAGGGTATGTTGTTATGGCAACCACCCATGTGTAACGGCGAGTGGACGCTTCTTACTGTGACACAAATCTATGTCTGCCACACCAATGGACCAGTGTGCCATCGTCTTGCTCTGACCACAGCAAGCGAAGCGCTGACAGAATTTTGTCCCTGCATGTGACCACAAATCTGAAGCGTTCAGTCAACATCCGGGAACTCAGTCTCCGCAGCAGTCCCAGGACAGCTGCCACCTCGAGTGTCCTTCCTTAGCTGCATGGACACACAGCTTAGCCAACTCCGACTGGTGGGCATCTCTCCAACAATCTCCCAGCTGTCCGTTTCCTCTGAGTACCGCTCAATTGTGTCATGGTATCTGCCAGATAGGTATGCAATTCAGGAATGAGATGATGCGAGAATATAGGAGGTGTTTCTACACACCCCCACACTTCATACAACATACATGTGCTTTGTGCACGCTATAAATCACAAGCCTCATTTCATGGGAGTATGATTGCAAGCATATTTGCTGAACAGAAGCAGTTTAGGTTTCAAGTATTTGCAAAAATGATACCCTGATGTCTTTTGTGTTGAATCTGTTACCTACCTATCCCACCCCTCCTCTCCCCCTAGAACGTAAATCTTCCCGTCGACTACAGCCACACCAGGCCGGTACCGCCTCTCCTTCATGGGGGCACACATGGTCCATTGATTGGTCTTGGGATCATAACACTCCACCTTGTCAGTGTTCTCAGTGGAAGCATGCCAGCCCCCTGTGTGCAGAGACACATAAATGGCACAGAATGCAAACGTTTTTATATTGTATTTGTACACACACACACACACACACAAAATAATTTCATTGTCATTTAATATAGAACTGACAGTGGATAAACAGTTTCAAGCCAAGTATCTGCCTTAGAACACAAGAAAGCAACATTAAAAATACAAATATTGGGGACTTCTGTATATTTGGCTGAACAAACTCAAATCATCTGGTTAACTCATGAATCAGGACTTGATATTTTTCAGAGAAATCATCTAGCAAATTGAATGATCTGGCCTGGTATTATGAAAACCTGAAAGAGTGCTGCTAACTACGTTCGAAACATTGTTGGTTGCGATGTGCAAAGCTACACTGGACAGCAACTATGCTGTTGGGAAACACCGGTTTGTTATCCAACTCACCTATAACATAGATCTTGCCCTTCAGAGTGCAAGCAGCTGACCCAGAGCGTGCAATCTGCATCGGGGCTACCTCTGTCCATGCACAAGTTTTTGGGTTGTACACTTGGGCAAGATCCGTGCCATCCCCATCCTCTAGAACAGCTCCGCCTAGTGAGGAGGAAGAAAAAAACCCGTTAACCTGGATGTAAGACTTCATTTGTGGTCAGTAGCTTATAGGTTATAGTGAGGTGACATGGATTGTAAAGTAAAAACCTGCCTAAACCATTCATTGAAAGTATCACAACAGATGAGTTAGGAGATATTAAAGGGGTGTGATTTCCAAAACCACAGCAGTGCAAAACAGTCATCAGATTGGTTGGCAATGGGCAATGATTTGGTATTGTTCTGGGAAGTGGACATATTAGTGAACAACTCAATAACCTGTGACATAAAGAAGTCCATCTAATGCCACCACAGCAGGGCTGGTGACCGCCATCTTGACTGACTCCATGAACTGCCAGCTGTTGGTGTGGGGATTGTAGCACTCCACTGTGTCTAAACGAGAGCGGCCCTCCCAGCCCCCCACAGCAAACACATAGCCATCAAGCATGACTAGACCTGTGGGGGAGAGAGAAGAGAACATCTTGCTCAGAAATAGATAATCATCTCTAGATTACTCTGTGCTCACATCAGAGGCAAACTCTTGAGAAGGAGAAAGTGTGATAGGAAGCACTGTCAAATAATAGTGGACTCGTGAAATGCTCTCACCCAGTTCAGAGCGTGCTACATTCATTGGGGCCATCTCCTGCCAGGAGTCAAAGCAGGGGTCATAGCGCCACATCTCCCGGCTGGCTGAGCCATCTGGGAACTCCCCACCAGCTAGATATAACATGGAGCCTGGAGACAAGAGAGGAAGCACAGAGCAATAGATCATTATTTAATCATGGTCTGTTATAGTCATGTTATAAGTCCTCTCCCCACAATAACATTCCAAACACTGTCTGGATGGACATCAGACATGGACTCACCTGAAACAACTAAACCATGTTTGCTGACAGCAAATGGAAGACAAGCAAGGCTCTTCCACTGGTTGGTCATGGGGTCAAAGCTCTCCACACTTCGCAGAACGACTTTGTCGTCCTCCCCACCTACCGTCACGATGAGTTCCGCTGTGCCTGTCAGGAGATCAATAACAATTGATCTATCTTATATAATAAAAAGTCTCACACACAGCAAATACAGGCAGGAAGTAAGATGCTGCACTCCCCTTATTTGTTAACCATATGGAAATAGCAGCAGTAGGGTACCTGTTGAACGACGAGGCCGAGCTCTGGGGCCGTACAGCTCTCCCCTGCGGTCCTGCAGTAGCATGTAGTCCTTGGCCTCAGAGATTAGTCTCTGGCACTTGAGGGACTCCTTCACTACATCCAGTGACTCAATGACATCATGAATGTAGTATGGGCTTATGAGGGGCATACGTATGTGTTCAAGCACCTGTTGTACAAAACAGTATTTTTTTTTTTAAACTGAAAATGTTGTTCTAATTGGTTATATGGTTCCTGTACAAGAACAGTTTATTATAAAGAGTAAATTCAAAATAATATGAATAATATTTTATTAAATATTTCAACAAAAAATGGCACTTGACAACAGCAACACATCAAAATAATAACAAACAAACCATAGCTCTGTAAGGAGAACTGATTAGTTGGATACAAACCAAACAAATGAGTCTTGACCAATAAACCAACCCATCATGCAGCTCTAATAACCAGGCTGAAAGACAATCCATATTCTTCGCAGAGAACAAAGCCTTTGTAATGTGCAACAACAATAACTTAGTCTGGGCAGCTTGGACAGCTGTGACCCCTTCTGAGAGGACCCACCCCCTCCACCGATCGGGGTGGATTTCAGAGCTTAGGATCTGAAGCCCTGATATTTTGGGGCACCTTGTGCCGAGTCCAGCCCTGCTCTTCTGTAGGCTGAAGCCATTTCGCACAGTGAGTATCTAATGGAACTTGTTCAGTGAATAACAGAATTTCAACAGTCATTGTATTGCGTTAACTATACCTAATTAGAGCCAAAATCTACTGCCTGTGCAATTACAGAGCTAGTCATCCCAAAATTGGTTTAATCACTTTGCAAATAGGCTGATACTCTCTGATCACTCTCACCTTCTCAAAGCTCTGCCTCCGAGATGAGCTCTTGTTTAACCAGAGCATTGCTGCCTCAAACACCGTTTCTTCTTTTGGCACGTTCAAGTGGTCGCTGGAGATGATCTCGGTCAGCTTGTCAGCGCACAGAGAGAGAAACTCCTCCTGTTGACGACAGGCCATTTTTGTAACGCTTAACAGCCACGAATAAGAAAACCACAAAAAATGGTGTGTGTGTGTGTGTGTGTGTGTGTGTGTGTGTGTGTGCACTTTGTAGTGTAGGCCTCCACTATCCCACCTGTTGGCAAACGGTGCTGAAGTGCTGCTGGATGTACTCCATGCTACGGCGTTCCAGCTCATGACAGGAGTGCGCCTCAGCGAAACAGTGGATGCCCACACAATTCATCTCATCCATCTGACGCTCCATGAAACGGCAGCAGGCCTCTCTCACTGCCATCACATCCAGGAGGTTGGCAGCAGCCAGGAGAGCCTGCACGTTAGCCTTGGAGATGACCACCTCTGCCGTGTAGGCGTAGCTCACCAGCATGCCGATCATCTGAGGTTCCACGCCGTTGATGGCCACGCGCTCCTGACGCGACTCCATCAGATCAGTGGAAAACATAGCCTATTCAGGAGAGTTACAGCTGCATCACTGCACTGATTTCATGCTTGTTTCTTCCTGTTCATTCTTAAGACATGACTGTCATTATATGGATTAATATTATAATTAGACAGAGCGGAGGTAAGGTTCGGAACAGATGGCAATCTGATGTTCTTTACTATGCATTAAATAAATGTTGGTCATACAGTAATATGACAAAATAGTAATAATAAAAAATACAATTAACTAAATGAATGTAGGTGGGCCCAGGTCTCAGTCAGTGATAGCATATTAGGCAGTGATAGAATGAGTTCACATTAGCACAGTAAGTTCTCCCATCATGATCCAGATGTTTCAACCTTGCCTTACCTGAAAATACGAACTAAAAGAGGCAAGCACAATGCGATGACAGGGGAACTCTTGTCCTCCGCAGCACAGTGTCACATCACAGAAGGCATTGTTCAAGCGCAGACTGTTGAGGCCCTCTAGCACCTTGTTGGGGTGGCGTGACTCTACGAACACGTATTCCTCACTGTCCAAGGAGGCAAGGGGAAAACCGGATTCCTCCAGAACCGGAGATGGGGGAAGAGTTGCCGTAGCAGGGGGAGTAGTAGATACGTTCACAGCCATTATTTCCATTCTTCCGATCTTTAAGTCAGTCTGCTTTCTGAATAGGCATCAATAATCGATTCATTCACCTAATCAGAAACATCAGATTACGACAGGCTACGGCAGTGATATTTAGCTGTGAGTCAATGTGAAAATTACTTGTAAATCAAGAAATGTAACGTTAAATGTATTCAGGCTGCATGCAGCCTATCGCGTAGCCTATGCAACAGTGTCGTCTTCATCGACTGTCAGCCAACAACAAGGAATCGCTGGCTAACATGATGAGTGTATCAAATAACGCGTTAGTGACTGCTTTATCACCTCGCCTTCGTACTATGTTCATGATAAAAAAAAGGACTATGTTAGAAGACATTAATAATGGCTGTTGTCGATGTTCCAAACAACACCAAAGATTTCAAAACCTCTCGTTACACCTTCGATATGTTTTTGATATAGGGTGATAGAACATTACCTCTTATAGATGTTTCATGGTCGTCCAAATCCCGTGTTATCGTCAATTGAACGGGCACCTTATGCATATACATCTAGATAAACTAACTAAATAAGCATAATGGTAAATAACCCGATGAAAAAAACACATGTTGCGCATTTTTCAACAGTCACACTCGCTAATTTTTGCCAGTGTCGACCTCAAATTGTTTATGCGGAGTCGTGACGCCATGTCTTCTTCTCTGAATTTTCCTACAACTGTATCTGCGGAAATATGACAAATTACCGCCACCTGGTGGAGTTTGACAGAACTCACCTGTTACGCTCTCTGAGGTGGACCATAGCTCTCAACATACATCAATTTAATGGTCATACAGTTTCTTTATTTGCAATAATAAATGCAAACTTATTAATAGAGGAAAAGGGTTCACTCACAATCTTTTTAAATACATTCTGATGATACACTGGGAAGAAATTGACAAATAAAATATGACATTTATTTTATATGGTTATATATGTGGTAGCACATGCACATGATTCATGTGTTTTATTATTTCACTGTCATCATAAAACCAATCACCCAAGTCTAACAAAATCCCTTGTATTCCCATGATTACCCACAATCTAATTGCTTTGAACACAAACAAACATTAATAAAAGCTTAAATTTAACTTGTAAATGTGAAAGTAGATCATGAGTGCTGCTGAATGATGTTAATATGCAAGTTCAATGCTTTGATTTCTCTTCCACATGCTATTTCACAGGAAGGTGTCTTTCAGAACTCCAGGGTGCTCCAGAACTCCCTTGCGTCTTGCTGCCGCCTCCAGGATCTTTTTGCGAGGACCAAGTTGGATGCGAATGCCCTTCAGGTCTTCATCTGAGCATAGCATTAGGGCGTCCAGGTCGAGCTTCTCGCGGCCAAACACAGGTGCAAAGTCCATAAGACTGATGGAGGATAGGAACGCATCCAGTGGAGTTGTGTCCTCATCATGGTCATCCAACCCAATCTCCTCCTGGTCCCAAGGGACACTTCCCTCAGCCGCGAAGCCACTGCTGTCATCATCTTCCTCTGTCTCAAACACCTCCCTATGGACCAGATTAGCCATGTCCTCCTCCCCCATGTCTCCACTGGGAAAGTCCTCTGGCTCCACTCCCATCTCCAAGGAGAAATTCTTGCGGAACACCATTTTGCCCAAGCCTGGCCTCTGGAAGATGGATTCATGAACTCTTCCTTCTCCTTCCTCGTCTTCATTAAGATCTCCAATTCTATCCTCGTCTTCATCCTCATCCTGCTCATTGAACATGTCAACAAATTCAGGCTGCTCAGCAGAGCCATTCTGTTTCATGAAGATCACATTGCTGTCCCCTGGCCTCTCCATCAAGCCCTTAGCCGTGTCTTTCTTGCCAAACTTCCCCTGAAGGGTCCCTTTCAGTCTTGCTGTGAGAGAGCCTGACTTGTCTTTGGCGATGAGCTTGGAGAATTGTTGCTCGTTTATACTGTTGATGGTGCCAGTAGACGATGCAGTGGTGGGTTCTGACGACATGCTGCCTTGGTACATCTTGTCCATCTTGCTTTGGTGCCTTTTCTTTACCTTTTCGCATTTCTTCACACGCTCCTGAGCCTCTTTGTTTGCACGCTTCTTCAGGGCCTCCACCTTTTTGCCATTCTTGGTGGTCTGTGTAGAAGCAGCATTGTCCAGGAAGTGCACGCAATCCATGTGGTCTCGTGAGGCAGCCACATCCATGGGTGTGTGAAATTCATTGTCCAGGGCAAAAATGTTGGCACCAAAGTTCACCAGGAAACTGATGATTCTCAGATGACCATTGTTGGCTGCATGGTGAAGAGGAGTGTTGCCCCAGATGTCACTTCTGTTAGGATCTCCTCTGAAAAAACAAAACAAAAAAAAAACACAACTATAAATATTGTACAATCATAGTCTTTCCCAGATTTTATATGTCAATAACTTGAGTGTACAGTAATAATACACTAATTCCAATGTTGTTGATGCACCATTAACATTAAAATTAATTAATAATATTAAAATCATATCAAAATATTATCCCTTATCCCCAAAAGCAAGACTCAGGTATAGAAATGGATTTGAGTAGATCAGTGGGGCATTATTTTTGTCCCCACCTGAATGTATTCAGAGTGTAAGGCAGGTGATCTGTTGGCCAGGTAATTGGTAATCCATTAAAAAGTAAAGTCCCTTCATATACTGACATGGGTCCTATAAAACTGTTTATTGCTCTATCTGTGCAACACCTTATCAGTCTCCCACATGCTCCTGCTGCTGACATCATTCCTCTGTTGCTAGGGATAAATCCACGATAAAAATATGCACCATTTCCTCTGACTAATGACATGTAAATGATTTATAATGATTTAGAAATAAGTTTATGCATTGACACAGCTTATTATAAATAACCATATCAGCACTACTGTACCTATTATGTGGTGCAAAAACAGCATTGATCTGAAATCTATTTTGGTGTCCACTTTGGAAGTGACAGTGGGACTGAAAGGAAATAAAGAATGCTTTTGTTCCTCATTTCCACAATACAGTGGCCTAATTAATTTAGGCAGATTTGCCGATCTGCTCCTGGGAACACTAAAAGAGTAACAGACATGCATTCACACAGCATCAAATTCAAATAGCATGTACACAAGATAGGAGTTGTTTTAGGTGTGGTGGGTGGCCCTCTCCAACGCCTTATAATAATGATTTTATTGACTGTCAGGAATCTAGCCCATCTTATTTAATCAGAGAAACCATCATAAACCTAACCTTTGGTCTACAACACCTTAAACAAATGAACAGCAAATTCCAGATTAGGTCTCTATAATCTGAGATGATGTGCGTCATCCTCAAAACCCCTAACATTCTAAAACCATAGCCTTCTCCTTTCAACACTGAATTTCTTAGCAACAACAACAACAACAAATAATAATAAGAATTAAAAAAAAAAAAAAGAAAGAAAGTAAAGTCATGTTGACAGCACCTGGGGGCCCACCCATATCTCATAACATTCTTGTTCACAGTAGGGATGCGTTTAAATAACGCATAATATATTTAAATGAAAAAATTTGGGAAAAAAAAAACTTAGGAAAAGAACTTAAAGGTTTTCAATTCCCCAGTTAATAAAGGTTATTAGGTTTCATTTATGCAAGCCCAGGCTATAGCCTACCCTACCCGAATTCTGAAATGTGTCACTTACCGTCTGCTGCAAATTAATTGTAAAGCCTCTAATTTTCCATGGTACGCAGCCCACAATGTTGGAGTCATTCCATCTTCGTCTGGAGTATTGAGATCTTGTGTAGTCGCTTCTTTCAGAAGTTCAAGATAGCCATCAATGGCTGCCTTGTGATATCTCGACATTTTGTTCAAACTTTTCCCTAACAGAATATCTGTAAGAAGGACAACTGAGAGGATTGAATTAGTTGGGCATATTTGGTGGTGCTGCGTTGGTGTCAGGCTGAAGAAAGAAGCCCAATGCACTGCCTGGGAGGGACATGACCACAAGGAAAGTCATAAAGCAAAAGCAAAGTTCGCTGTGGAATGGGATGGTCATCCTTGGGGTTTAGCTTTGGCTACTGTACCTGCAAATAGGCTATATATATTGGTACCCAATGTGAGCAATGTGATACTATTAAATTTTGGAAACAAATAAAGCGCTATTACAAAAAGAAATTTACTCTTCATGCCCTCGACTAATAAAACAATTAGACTGCCATGCACACTCATTTTGTGTATTACTTCACAATTAACTCCACTACCGCAGGGGGCAGTATATGCATGTAACACATTCAAGTCCACTAGTTAGTTAGGCAGAAGAAGAACTTCGGGAAGAGAAGGTTTGCTTACATGAACCCGGCAGGAAGACCAGTCAACATGGTCTGATATGTACGAAAGTTGTCGGATAATCTAACGCAAGGTGAGAGAGGCCATTTAACAGCGACAAGGCACAGCTTGCACAAGTAATTACATATCAAGCCATCGCTTTGAAACGCCGCGATGTCCGACAATGGCGGTGTGGCTGTTGGCCTCCTGTCTTACGAGACTCTCGTCCATGCAATGGCAGGTGCAGTGGTGAGTTGGCCTGGATTTAACACATGAGATATAAACTGAAATATGTTATTGCTGTATGGATTCACAGTTTCTGAAAAAGAATGTTGATGCCCCAACAAAGTCCACTCTGATTAGTTAACGTTACGTTTAATTTACAGGGTAGTATGACTGCAATGAGCGTGTTCTTCCCTTTGGATACAGCCAGGATCAGACTGCAAGGTGAGTAAGGGGAGAGGGCGTTGTTGTAGATTAACTTACTTGAAAAGACTTTGGTTGGGAACAGGGGCCCATGAAGGAGGGCGTGTTATTATCAGGAGGAGTATTCCTAGATTATACCTATTTGTAAACACATATCATTGCGTCCACAAATGTTATAACGTTATACCTCAGTGGACAAGCACCTGTGTATAGATGCATTAAAATGAACATGCCGTGTACACTGTTTTAGTGGATGAAAATCGAAAGTCAAAATCAACACCCGTAATCCTGGCAGAGATAGCAAAGGAGGAGGGCGTGTAAGTATCTTTTCAAAAGCTACATTGCCAGAATGTTGGAACAGTGATTGCTACATATGTGTAACGTTACACTAAACAAGTTCATACATTACATAACCTCTAATCTGTCTTGTACATTTTGTACTTTGTGAGCTGTAAAAAATCTAGACAATCTCTCTTGTTCCCATAATATTTAAATAATCCTGGAGAAATCTTGACATTGGACCTACAATAAATGATTGAGGCCTGTTGAACCTCTTTTTTGTCCCTCAAGAACTCAAATTAGTCTGGGTTAATCTTAGCCTGACATGGCCCGACCATTATACTGCTGTTCATCCGTATTCATGGTCTGGAGGTTCTTTAACCTGACGCGAGTCTCTGGTTTGAAACAATTGGACAGCTCGTCTAATCAGCTTCGCTTATTTGCCGGTAGTCTCTCTACTGATGTAAACCCGCCCCTGAAGACCGTCCCCAGACCATGGATACGGATGAACATTTGTATTATGGGCGGGCTATGTCAGGCTAGGTTAATCTGTCTTTTTTGTTGTCTCGTTGTCTAGGCTGTCACTGTACCGTGGATGGTTTCCAGTCATCTCAAGCCTTTGCTGCTCTAACTTTGTGTACTTTTACACATTCAACACCCTGAAAAGAGCACTTGTGCAGGGCAAATCACAGCCTGGCAAGGACCTGCTCATGGGGATTATCTCTGGTGAGGGCAAATCAATCATTTCACTCAGTTCTGTGTGTGTTGGATCATAGTCATGATGAGGTTACTACAGAAGAAGAACTAGCGTATTAGCAGTACCGGTATATACACTGCTCTGAAAAGCATAGTAATGACTGAGAATATGACACAAATATGCTGAATATGTGGCATCAGAAATGAGTTTGACTGTCTTATTTTTTTTTGTCTTTGCATTTCCACAGGGGCTGTGAATGTGCTCCTGACCACACCCATGTGGGTGGTGAACACTCGCCTTAAGCTTCAAGGGGCCAAATTCAGGAATGAGGAACTGCACCAGACCCACTACAAGGGCATTTTTGGTCAGTAGAATTCCAGAGATAAGCCTCGAACTTTGGTTTCATGGTCACTCTCAGAGATGAAAATGTTACTCAAGATGTCATGGGAGGTGTGACATATTCCTGTCAACTCTAGCCAGATGCCTGAAACTGGACCTCTGCAGAGGCTACAAAGGATATTATTTGATTAAAAAAGTGTCTTTAGTGCAAATTGCATAGAGGCAGGTTACTGAAATCTGTGTTGTAATTTTCTCTCACACAGATGCCTTCTCCCAGATCATTGCTAATGAGGGAGTGGGCACTCTGTGGAACGGCACTTTGCCCTCCCTGGTGCTAGTCTTCAACCCTGCAGTGCAATTCATGTTCTACGAGGCCATGAAAAGAAGGGCTGGACAAGGGAACAGAAAGGTCTGTTCTGTTTTGCCTCCTTAATAATAATGATAAAACAACAACAACAACTGTTATTGTGTTGATGGTGTTGTGTGGTTTGTGTTTGTTCACAGATCTCATCCATGGAGATATTTTTCATTGGAGCTATTGCCAAAGCAATTGCGACGTCAGCAACTTATCCGCTTCAGACTGTCCAGGCCATTCTCAGGGTAACCTTCTTTCCCACTCTATTCCTCGATGAATGATGAATTTGGTACAGTTGACATATATAAACAAACTGTATTTTCTCGTCTGCTCACTTCAGATTTTAATTTTGTGAAAATAAATGACCACAGTGATGTTGGGGCACAATGACGTAATTTTAATAACATCAAACTCAACATTCTGGTTTGATTGTTCGATTGATCACAGTTTGGTCAGCACAAACCAGAAGGCAAAGGAGGCTTGCTTGGAAGTCTTCAGAATGTGATGCATCTGCTCATGGACAGAATCAAGTAAGTGTAACACATTCATACACAAAATCTTTATTAACCTCTTAATATACTTGAATATACAAGTATGTGCCCTCTCTATGTACCTTTACATCCAGAACATAGGCCAGTGTTCTATTAGGTGCTTAAGTCCAAAAAAGTGCTTAGTGCAGGCTGAAACATATGGAGCTAAGCACTTTTTTGGACTGAAGCACCTGATTCTCCCAGGTGCTTAAGTCCAAGCTCCATGTATTTCAGCCTGCAATAACACACTGAGGAAGGCAGAACGCCGAAAGCGAAAGTTGTATATGCATAGTGCGGCCTCCTTTCCTGATTCTAGAGTGCAATAAGCACTTTTTGGACTTGAGCACCTGGGAGAATACCACCCATATAGTTCAAATAGCAAGATTCAAGATTCAAGAATTTTATTTGTCACATGCATAATTGTTAAAGTACAAAAAGCAGTGAAATGTAGATTGGGGCTGAACTCCTTCTGTGCAAGCAAGAATTAATAATAATAGTAATAAATAAGAAAAGAATAGTGTGTGTGAGGTCATGCATTCATAAACCGTAGTGGCTTCCTTAACCTCTCAGTTCTTGTTCTGATGGAACGGAACCGCTTTCCAGAAGGCAGTCTTACAAAAACATTATGACTGGGGTGGTGAGAGTCTTTGATGATCCTGTTTGCCCTGGTCTGACATCGCCTGGAATATAGTCCCTGTAACCCTGGGAGATTGGACTTGGATATCTTTTCAGCACAGCGAATCACTTTGTGGAGGGTGGTTTTGTCTTGAGAGGTGCAGTTTCCATACCACGTAGTGATGTTCCCAGATAAAATAGATTCAATAGTGGCAGTATAGAAGGACTTCTGTAACTCCGTAGAGATTCTGAATTTCCTAAGCCTCCGGTGGTAGAGACGCTGCCTTGCCTTTTTCACCACTGATGAGATATGTGGTGACCATGACAAATCCTCTGAGATGTGAACTCCAAGGTACTTGAAGCTGCTTACTCTCTCCACGTCAGCACCATAGATTCTGAGTGGACTGTATGGCTGTTTCTCCCTCCTGAAGTCCACCACCAGCTCTTTAGTTTTGGTGACGTTGAGCTCCAGGTTGTTTTCTTGACACCATGACTACAACATCTCAACTTCATTAAAGTAGGCTGACTCATCATTGTTGGACATGAGTCCAATCACCACTGTATCGTCAGCAAATTTAACAATAGAGTTGGAATTGTGGGAGGCAGAGCAGTCATGGGTATGGGTCAGTGACGGTTTTCAAAACCTCAAAAAAATAAAAATGCAACAGCAAGTCAATTTCAACATTTTTTTAATACTTTAAGATGTTAACTTTTTGATTTAGTATGTGCCCACTCAAAAATATATATATTTTTGTCTTTTTATTACAATTAATTGTATTTACACCATAAAAATGTCATTCGGTAAAACAGATTGTTTTCCATAGATATTAAAATCAGCATTAATGGCCCAATCACAAAATATCCATAATGAAGATGTTGATGTATACTGAATTTATGGCTAGCAAAAAAATATCCATATTATTAAGGCATTTATATAAAATTTTGTCTTTTAAAGATAAAGCGCCCCATCTGTCGACATTTTTTCAGCATTATTCCTATAAAAAGTTAAAAATGCTGCCAAATTTTGTAAAACTTCATATAATATAACATTTTATACAGTAATTTTGTTGTGTATTTGAATTATTACAATATGTTATAGATTTTGTATTCAATTTTGAATAATATCCCTGTTTTACCATATGACGTTTTGTTTTACCAAATGACAAGACTGCTTTGATTCAGTTTTCTATTTAATTTTTGAACTTGTGAACTGATATAGGCTAATTCTGCATCTAAAGGGGTTCAAGAATGAGGAATGTGACTGTTGATCTTCAAATCATAACTTGCATTATCATTTGTTTGTAAAATTGTAAATTGTAAAATCCCCCTTACAGCTGTCATTATATGGCGCATTTCCCAATCAGACACTGGTTGAATCAGTTATGTGATACTGCTTAGCAATACAAAAGATACAAAAGGCTTCTTAAGTGAACTTTTAATTGAGAAAAAAATACTGATTCCAGTTTCAGACACTGTGTGAGGTTCACCACATTTTCCACAGAAAGAAATTATGCAACCTTGAAACTGCGATTTGACATGTGGAATGTTTAGCGGCTTATAACTACTTGCAACTACATGAAAACTTTGATTCACACCACTGCAGTTGTCTTATGTTGTCTTAAATCTTTGGTCTAAATTTGAATAAGCTTTAGATTACGCTCTTCCATAGCTGCACTGAAACAGCTGCCCTTATAGTATATCTGCACAGAAACGTGCACCCCTCTCTTCGTTGGAAAGAGGCATCTGTTAAAAAAGTAGTATGTGTTACAACTAGCAATGCTGAGTTGGAGCATTTTTAATAAACTTTGCATATGGTTCAGACAGCTAACTTATGTATTAGGCCCAAATTTAGCTGCAAGCAGCACAGTTAGTGCCTGTTAGTGGTCAAACATAACCAAACTTGTAAGCGTCCTCAGAAGGAGGTCCTTCATCTATTTACAAAGTTTCGACATAATTTTCCAATGCATCACTTATCTACACTATGTAAGCAAATTATAGCGCCCTCCCATAGGTCAAGTCAAGCAATTAATTGTATCCTCCTCAGGATGACTTCTAAAGTCCAAGTACCAACTTTGAAGTTGATGTATGGAAGTGTTGCTGAGATATAAGCTTACCTCCTGTTTACTTCCTGTTTGTAGGGAACACTTCCTGTTTTGTTGATTGGCTGCATTGGGTGAATGCTTTGGAATTTGCAAACATCAATATCTAGCCTAACTTTTGTTAGGAATGGTCTACAGACCATTTCTGCCCTTTTTCTTTTTAAGAATGGTCAAAATGTATGACCTAGGATAAATTAGGCTTAGTCTAACTTTTGATAAAAAAAAATCCAATATGATTCCCCCTAGAGGTCAAAGGTCATCATATTGGTGTATTCTCAGAATTGGGTCAAAGAGTCCAAGTAAGAAATTTGGTTTAAATACATGAGAGTTGTTGAGATTTAAGCAAATTAAGTTGTTAAGATATAAACAAAGGTCAAAGATATAAGCAAAGGTCAAAGGTCAAGGTCACCATTGGTTGGGCCCCCTCAGGAAGGGGTCCCAAGTATACTGGCCAACTTTGGAGTTGATGTGTCAAAGCAATGCAGAGATATGACGGCCAATACTCAACTTCTAATTCAGTTAAATGCATGTCATTCAGGAATTCAGGAACAGCATGCCATTTCGTTTTGCCAAATGACAAATTTCTTATTTTTTCATTATTTTTTCATTACTAACAGGCAGTTGATGGCCACCTATTATCAACATTGACTTTGACCTTGACAATTGAACTTCAAATTTCATATTTAAATGCATTTTTAAGAAATCATAAACTTTATAAACATATAAATAAATGTTTCACCAAATGACACTCAAATCTGTGACACAAGGTACAACAATTACAAAATGTGAAATTAACTTATATTTAGGAGCAAAATTTTAAACTTTCCTCCAACTTGGGTGGTCTTCAGGGGTCCTCTGAATGATGACATCCCATGCCACATGACTTGAGCCATTAGTCTACAGTTTAAAATGGCTTCTAATCTTTGTTTTACTGAATGACATTTGGGGAAATGTGTCTTTGCGGAACAAAGTGTTTTAACTATTAATAATGCTTTTAAATGATGTATCTTGCAAGTACTTTGCAATGTTTATCTACAGACTTCAAAAAATATGCCAAAGAGAAAATTTTATGATTTAGAAATAATTTTAATAATTTTAATTGCCTTTGTCTTTATTGACATAAAGCGAGTGCCGTTTTACCGGACATTTTACCCCTTTATCACTATAAAAGTCAGTCAGTTTAAATTTTTTTCACACAAATATGACTTGTATTTAGAAGAGTGATGTGGGATAAATGCATTTAAACAAGATTACACAATTATTTTACAAAAATATGAAATTAATGGCTCCTGGAAGGAAAAATGTAGGCGTCACGTCACTGACCCGTATACAAGGAGTACAGCAGTGGACTTAACACACAACCTTGGGGAGCACCAGTGCTGAGGGTTATTGAGCTGGAGGTGTAGCAGCCAATCTTCACCGCCTGAGGTCTGTCTGTCAGGAAGTTGAGGATCCATGAGCAGAGGGAAGGATTTAGACCAAGATTTTCCAGCTTGATGACAAGTTTAGTGGGCACAATGGTGTTAAAGGCCGAGCTGTAACCGATAAACAATAGCCATGCATAGTTTCCTTTCCCTTTATCCAGATGTGAGAGAGTGGAGTGAAGGACATGGGAGATTGCATCATCGGTGCTCCTATTTGACCGATAGGCAAACTGAAGAGGATCTAATGAGCCTGGGAAACTAGCACAGATGAGGTCTTTAACAAGCATGACAATGCTGTGCTATTTCTTCTGGAGCAATAAGAACTCTCATAACCAACTTTTTTCTGCTTGTAGGAGGCATGGATTCATCGGGCTCTACAAAGGTCTGGAAGCTAAACTCCTTCAGACAGTGCTAACTGCTGCCCTCATGTTTGTGGTGTACGAGAAGATCATGAGGGTGACCTTCAAGGTCATGGGCCTTAACAAAAAACTGAAGCACTGATGCTCTTTCACCCATGTGCTCTCTTGAGAACTAACCACAGGCAGGCTGTTTTATTCTCCTCCACTACCTCCTCATTTCTTCAGATCTCACTTCACCTTGGGACTTGTCTTTGCCTCATCCTCACAGGTGACTGCAGTCACGCAATTCACTGTTCACCTGGGGGAGTGATGTGTGTGCTTGAATGTTATCCTCCCACAAGGGCATAACATTACTAACACCTGTCATATTTGATTGATGCCTTTTAAAAGATGCTGTATCTGGTGAAGTGCCAGTGAGTGTTTTGCAATTGGTGCCTCTTCTGAAATAATCCTACTCTGACGGCTGTAACCGCATAGTTAACTAAAAGGCATTTTATTGTGTGGGGTGTAGTTTGAACTAGGTCAGTATGGTGCTAAGCAGGGGCAGTGGGGCTGTTTGTTGTGTTATTGGCACAGGACTTAAACAAAGAATAGGGAGTTTACAGGAATTGTGTCAGGGGTCAGATTTGTTTCCCAGCGGTACTAATTTGGTTACGTCACCTTTACTCTGAACACCTGGGTGTGAAAGTCTATTTGGCCCTTTTATCGAACTTTTTCTTTTTAATATAATGCCTTCCATAAAACCTCCTTGATTTGTTTCCTTATTGAGAATAACTCATGATCTACTCTAGGGATGGTATAATAATTAACCAGTGTTCATACTTGGCATCAATTTTCTTGTCTAAAGCAAATCAACTGCGACATTAAACAGACAGATTATAATATTTCAATTGACAATTAGGTAAATGTGAGTTCCATTATGACTAAATACATATTTCAAATCCCATTACAGCAAGCAATGCCTTTCCTTGCAATAGTTATGCATCTAAATGAATTTCAGTTTGGCCATTAACACCAACCCAGATTCTCTGAATTCATCTAGATCACAATGATTGCCAAGCCTTAGAGCTTCACAAAACTCTGGTACATATTTTCTTGTTTGTTCTTCAGCAAAGTTGTGTTTTCAATGTGAAGAAACACAAACCTTGTTTGCAAATTACTGGCTGGTTATGTATAAATTGTAGGTGATTGAAGGTTGGCTGTTGCCATCATTCCCAGAGTGTTCATCTGGTTAATAATCAAAAACAGTTCTTCCACTTTTATTTCCAGCATTTACAGTAAAAATGTAAATGCCTTGGACAAAAGGTATAAACAGTTGGTTTACATGAATTTAAAGAGTGCTCTTAAGTCCTTGCACAATCATTGGCTGCCTTTCTTCTAAACTGATGCAGTCATTAGTTTGACAGGTGAATATTTAATAAGGCTGCTGAATGGACAATGCAAATATGTGAAACATGAAAATATTATTGTGATTGTTTTGATTAAGTTCTGATATAAAATTTAATATAAAAATACATTTTTTTTTTCAAATCACTGTTGATGCACTGACTAAATAACAAAGGACTAAGAATTTGCTGAAAGTGAAATATTCATAAGCTCTGAATAGAATTTGTATTTACATCACAGTTCAACTCTATGCATTATACATTTTCTGTCAAGTTTAAAAACGGCAAAGATGCAATACTTACTGCAATGATGGGTAACATGAGAAGCCATTTTGTCATGCAGATTTCCTCATGTAGATTTATGCTTCTATGAAATGCCTCGCTACCAGGTGATGGCCAAGGAAGGAACACTGTGCATGCATAGTAGCAGTTCATGTGCCCAAATTAATGTTTGTTTTTAATGTAACTACATCAATGGAATTCTTCTTGATTTTAACGTCCTATGTCTTATTCTGTATGTTGCTCTTGTCAGTGTTGATTCAAATAAGAGGGGTGTATCACAATTGAAGTGGATGTAAAAAGAAATGCATGTGTGTTATCATGTAGAGGGACGACCCAAGGTAGACTCAGGGTGACATTATTACACAAATATTGCCACATGTATGTATGCATCTTGTCGGTCCTCAAGTAGGAGGCTCTTCTGCCTGAGTGTGGTGTACTTTTTGCCAATGAAAATACAAAGCTTAATACTCATTGATAATCTTTTTGGCCTTCTGTTGTCTTTATGACTGTTTCTCTCATGTATGGCTACTGATGTTTTCATGGTTGTCAAACAAAGTAGTTGTGAGCATTGCTGTCTGTCATTCTGTAACCTTTTTGTAATTTATAACATTTTTATAATTTGATTTACATTACTGTTTACATAATGTCTGCTTTGAGAAAATCAGCTCTTTTCTGCCCATGCTCTAATTCTCTTTGTTAGACACTTTTTGTCTTATTTTTGTAAGAATTTACAAAAATGTAATGCCTATGAACAGTCCTGCACATTGCCACCTTCATGAGGAAGGCAATAAATAATACTAAAACATCTAACTGGAGTATTATTGTGTTCATCACAAGGGCTATTATTATTATTACCTCCGCCAAGGAGGTGATGTTTTTGGTCACGTTGGTTTGTCTGTCTGTCTGTTTGTTGGTCTGTCAGCAGGATAACTCTAAAAGTACTGCATGGATTTGGATGAAATTTTCAGACAATATGTATTGGAACAAGCAAGAGCTGATTCGATTTTGGTGGCGATCGGTCATCCAAAACATGATCTGGAATTTATATTGTGTCTGTGACCACATTGCCTTGGCGGAGGTCTGCGCTCTCTGAGCGCTTTTCTAGTTTGCCTTAAAATTATATTCTCTGGTTAAGTTATTTGGTGATAGTAAATGATCTGTCTGAAGCAGATGCAAGCATTTTCAACAATTCTCCATGTTCCTATCTTTACTGCATTGAGAACTGACCATAGAATTTGGGAGTATGGCTTACTGATAGACCACAGTCAAAATCCCTGAACAGATCATATATACAGACATGGCAGTATTACACACACACACACACACACATACACACACACACACAGTACAAAATCAAATATCAGTTTAATTCCTTACAAGTATTTGCAGGATTAAAATCAGTAACAAAGATTTCTGAAAAACTGAAATGGAACTTAACTGTACATCAAACATTGTACATGTGAATGCCATTGCAATGCACACATCATGGCTCTGTGCATTCAGACAACATAAAGCCTGATCAGTTCTTCTTAACTGTCACCTGTTAATGGTTTGTTTCATTTCAGGTACGTGGTGGAGTAGTAGTCTCGCATACAGGCCTTGTCATTTCTTTTACAAACCAGTCAGGCAGGAAAGCATACTCAGAGTCTCGGTGGACTGTGAATGTGACGTCTCTATATGGGTCCCATGCAAACAAGAACACTGTCCTGGAAGTGGGGGGGGGGGGGGGGGAATCTCAGTACGTTTACTTTTAGTTCCATATTTTGAACAACACAGCATGTATGCTGTTAATCTGGCAGACGTTTCTCAAAAATTTGTAAGTTGGCAATGGGAAATAGCAAGTATGCTTTTGGGAAACGGAACTCACCTTGGATCATCTTCTGTTACAATCTTTCTCACAAATGACAGAAAGTCACTGCAGAAATTCATGCAAACTGTTTGCTTCCAACAGTTATATTCACCCTATAATGAGAAAGAGAAAACATGGTTACACATTGTATTATGGAACAACTGTGGGAGACTGTGGCCTGGCCCCTGTGCTGGACAGAAAATAAATGGATATTTTTTTTTCCATGTGCCTCCATGAAAAAAACACTGGCCCCACCTTGGCCCCCGTTGTAAATTTGGTCTAGAACCACCACTAGGTGTATTCTGATTTCGAGGTGCTCTACAAATGATTCATTGACACAAACCTTGATTAGCTGGGATATCTGGGATGTTTTGAATGTCTCCACATGAACCACTTGTCCGTCATGGTCTCTGAAACCCGCAACAATTTTGGGAACTCCTGGAAGGAAAGACTGTGCCCACCATTTTAGAAGCTTGAACCTGAAAGGAGTTGAGAATAAATGTCAAACATGGGAGAACAAATATCACAGGAAACACTTAACTTTGCTGGTTTGATTGCAAATCCCCACAAGCGAGCAGGGTGAATTTGCTCAAACCTATGGAAGTTGCTGCGTTGTTTGGGAGTGTGAATCTCAGCTGAGGTCTTGAGCTCAATGTAGCAGGCAGGAGCAGGGGGTGCCTGAGGATTGGCATCACGACAGTCAACTTCTCCAGAGAAGAGCATCTTGTGTTCAGCAAGCCTTGTCTGCACAACGGTGCAGAAAGCTTCATTAGTGTTGACTACTCCCCCGGGGTCAGGGCAACCTTGCGCTTCATCTGAAGGGTAAACATTTGTCATTAGTAGAGCGCACTATGCTAACGTTGATATATAAAAAAGGAATTGAATGTATGAAGGTGTATCAAAATTACCTGCACAGGTGTACTGTTCAAATTTAAAGCCCCAGTACATCATTTCTTCATGTCTTTCCGTTCGGTCCTCTCGCTCTTTACGGGCATGCTCGGTTTCAACTTCACTAATGTACAGCGTCCCTGCCAATTTGGACACAGCAAGCAACCAGCCCTCTCGTGTCTCATATGGAGTGGTTAACAGCTTTGTTAAGTGACCACGCCAAGTAACAAAGTCTACACCCAGCAGACTGTAGAGGAGAATGGTGCACAATGTCATCAACCTCTAGGCTAACTACCTCACGTCAGATGCAGCGTCCCGCCTGAGGGGGCGCTGCATCTGACGTGGGTTGGTTAGCCTACAATAATATTACCACAGACAGTAAAATTACTTGTTTTACAAAAATATCAAAACAAACAAAAAAAAAGTCATCAGGCGTGCAATAATGTGAATGTGGTGCTTGATCCTTACGTAGAATCTTTAGGTTGTAGCTTCCGCCTGTTTGCCAAAATCCATTTCAGAAGGTGGTCAAGTTTCTCATTAATGCCATCAGTTCTTTTCACAAAACGATCATGATAGCCATCTCTCAAGTTAAAATTAGGACATTTTTCAGGTTCAACGTAATAACGAAGTTTCCTTGCGTCATTCCAAAATATACGCTTCGAGTCTAAGGAGAAATGCCCGATTTCCACTGGCTGTTTAAAAAGAGGAAAGTCTCTGTCATAAAGCTGACGCGAAACGTTCATGGTTTCTCTAGTCATCGACATGTTTTAAAGAAGACCTCTCCTGGCAGAAACGGTTTTGATGGCCAGAGTTAATCTGGCCTCTGTGGAAGTGTCAGTCCATGATCAAATATCTTATCAGTCAGATGACTCAAATTCAGATCAAAGTCCTAAGTACATGATTGAAATTCAAGCTAACAGCTTGCAAGACCGGTGTGCCATTCATTCTCTGAATTCATCCAGATCACGATTGCCAAACTTTAGAGATTTTCTTGTTTGTTCTAAAGCCAAGCAGTGTTTTCAATGTGAAGAAACACAAACATTGTTTGCAAATACTGGCTTTAAGTTATGTATAAATTATTGTAGGTGATTGAAGGTGGCTGTTGCCATCATCCCCAGAGTGTTCACCTGGTTAATAATCAAAAAACAATTCTTCTACTTTTATTTTACAAGTGAATAAGCTATTAAATAAGGCCGCTTGGGCAATGTGAATATGTGAAATGTGAAAATATTGTGAACTAATGTTTTGATTAAGTTCTGATATAAAATTTAGCTAATGTGATTTTTAAATCTAAATAACACTAAATAACAAAGGACTAATAATTTGCTGGAAGTGATTTGATATGGTTTTTGGTGAATAAGCTCTGAATAGAATTTGTATTTAGCCTACATGACAGTTCAACTCAAGTTTAAAAACAGCAAAGATGCATACTTACTGCAATGATGGGTAACATGAGAAGCCATTTTGTCATGCAGATTTCCTCATGTAGATTTATGCTTCTATGAAATGCCTCGCTACCAGGTGATGACCAAGGAAGGAACACTGTGCATGCATAGTAGCAGTTCATGTGCCCAAATTAATGTTTGTTTTTAATGTAACTACATCAATGGAATTGTTCTTGATTTTAACGTCCTATGTCTTATTCTGTATGTTGCTCTTGTCAGTGTTGATTCAAATAAGAGGGGTGTATCACAATTGAAGTGGATGTAAAAAGAAATGCATGCGTGTTATCATGTAGAGGGACGACCCAAGGTAGACTCAGGGTGACATTATTACACAAATATTGCCACATGTATGTATGCATCTTGTCGGTCCTGAGTCTGAGTAGGGTTGGGTACCGAAATGCGGTAAAACTATGGCACCGGCGCCAGCACAGACGGTGGTAACCACACCGAATGACGACGTGAATTTCGGGGCTCCATTTCGGTGCCAATTATATTTAATGCACTCTGCCGTTCAGTCATTACTATGCATAAGAAGCGTCACTACATGTTATCCTATATCAGTGATGGGGACTTGGACTCGAGACTTGGACTTGACTTAAGTCGCTCATTCTGGAGGCTTCAGACTTGACTTGGACTTGCCCTCAATGACTTGAGATTTGACTCGGACTTGAGCCTTGTGACTCGTGAACAATGTTCATTTCACGGAAGTGTTCATTTCATTATTTAGTTTTTTCTGATGTTTCTTATGGGAAAGCACAAGCACAATATTTCCTCTTAGGTGCAATGTAACTCATGCATACAACTGCATTCTAAATTTTCTCAGGTCTAACATTACAGCTGATTTGTCAATAGCAGATTGTGTGCATAATTATGTCCACCCTCACCCTGTCAAAGGGAATTTTTTTTCCAAGATTCAAAAAGGCTCGACTTGGGGAGAAGACTTGAGACTTGACATGGACTTGGGAGGCTCGAGACTTGACTTGAGACTTGACTTGGCATTGCGCCTCAGGACTTGGGACTTGACTTGGACTTGAGTACAAAGACTTGAGACTTGACTTGGACTTGGAAAAAATGACCTCACTGTCACATAATGTCACAAATGTCCACCCTCACCCTGTCAAAGGGAATTTTTTTTTCCAAGATTCAAAAAGGCTCGACTTGGGGAGAAGACTTGAGACTTGACATGGACTTGGGAGGCTCGAGACTTGACTTGAGACTTGACTTGGCATTGCGCCTCAGGACTTGGGACTTGACTTGGACTTGAGTACAAAGACTTGAGACTTGACTTGGACTTGGAAAAAATGACCTCACTGTCACATAATGTCACAAATGAACATCACTGTCTTATATCTCTGCAAAACTCCCTCTGATTACAACAGATTCTGCACTTTTCATAGTTAACATAAAGCACCTTGAATATTAAAATCAGAAGTGTTCATGTGCAACAGCATTCTCCATGCCAAGATGCCTTCATGCATTTTCTCTGCACTAGCGAAATAGGCTACACTTTGCAAAGGATAGTTTGAAGCTATTGTTTACCTTTTTACCTTAATATGTTCCATGCTGTTAGAGTTGAAATCTAAGCTTTCTTTCATTTACATAATTTAATTTTACATCACAAACTAATAAACACATAGCCTACTTTTGCACAGCAATAGGCTATTCCAGAACTGCCAGACGCATTTTAAAAGCGCTTCTTGTAAGCTATTGCGCTAGTTCACTTCCCTGACAGAACGTAGCCACTACCTAATGCCTACTTCTGAACAGTCTTTAAAGATTTCAATATGGGAAATGACATGTTTAAAAACTCACGTGAATGAGAGGAACATATCCAAATTATTGATTAATCATAACTGGAACCGTGAATTAGGACTGAAAACCGTGAGTGAGGAAAACATTTCTGCATGCCGTTGGTCTGAGAACTTGCCGTCTGTAATTGTATGGCAAGCCATTTTGACATAATTTACTATGGCAAGCCATTCAGTACTAATATAATTTCAAATGGCACAGTTACTCAAATCATTGCACTTTGAAAATACTGGTAACAAAATAAATAGCTCAATACAAGTATTATTAGGTTATTATTACTAGTCTTGGTAAACTGCTAAAAATGGTAATAAACAATTATTATTATTATTATTTTTTTTCTTTCAGGTATAGACTACTTAGGCTACTGATTTAAGCACTGGGCTATTTTGAGGGCTTTTTCCCCTTTCAGGTACCGATATAAATACCGTTCAAGCACCGGAACCGTTTTAAAAGTACCGATTTGGCATCGGTATCGAGTAGAACCCAATCGATACCCAACCCTAAGTCTGAGTGTGGTGTACTTTTTGCCAATGAAAATACAAAGCTTAATACTCATTGATAATCTTTTTGGCCTTCTGTTGTCTTTATGACTGTTTCTCTCATGTATGGCTACTGATGTTTTCATGGTTGTCAAACAAAGTAGTTGTGAGCATTGCTGTCTGTCATTCTGTAACCTTTTTGTAATTTATAACATTTTTATAATGATTTACATAATGTCTGCTTTGAGAAAATCAGCTCTTTTCTGCCCATGCTCTAATTCTCTTTGTTAGACACTTTTGTCTTATTTTTGTAAGAATTTACAAAAATGTAATGCCTATGAACAGTCCTGCACATTGCCACCTTCATGAGGAAGGCAATAAATAATACTAAAACATCTAACTGGAGTACTATTGTGTTCATCATAAGGGCTATTATTTCCATTAAATTATATTCTCTGGTTAAGAGGTTATTAGGTGATAGTAAATGATCTGTCTGAAGCAGATGGATACATTTTCAACATTTCTCCATAAATTATTTTCTGGCCATGACAATTTACCTAAACTCAATCTTTACTGCATGGAGAACTGATGTGCCATAGAATTTGGGAGTATGACTTACTGATAAACCACAATCAAAATCATATTTCAGGCAGAAATTCTTACGTTGACAGACATGGCAGTATTACACACACACACACACACACACACACACACACTATACAAAATCAAATATCAGTTTAATTTCTTACAAGTATTTACAGGATTAAAATCAGTATAACAAAGATTTCTGAAAAACTGAAATGGAACTTAACTGTACATTAAACCTCTAAATTAAACATTTTACATGTGAATGCCATTGCAATGCACACATCATGGCTCTGTGCATTCAGACAACATAAAGCCTGATCAGTTCTTCTTAACTGTCACCTGTTAATGGTTTGTTTCATTTCAGGTACGTGGTGGAGTAGTAGTCTCGCATACAGGCCTTGTCATTTCTTTTACAAACCAGTCAGGCAGGAAAGTATACTCAGAGTCTCGGTGGACTGTGAATGTGACATCTCGATATGGGTCCCATGCAAACAAGAACACTGTCCTGGAGGTGAAAAAAAAATCTTTCAGTATGTTTACTTTTAGTTCCATATTTTGAACAACACGGCACCACTGGCATCCATTTCCCAAAAGCATAGTTGCGGACATGTTAGCAACTTAGTAAGTAGGCAATGGGAAATAGCAACTATGCTTTTGGGAAACGGACGCTTGAACACATCCTCACCTTGGATCATCCTCTGTTACAATCTTTCTCACAAATGACAGAAAGTCACTACAGAAATTCATGCAAACTGTTGGCTTCCAACAGTTATATTCACCCTATAATGAGAAAGAGAAAACATGGTTACACATTGTATTATGGAACAACTGTTGGGGGAAACAGTACATGTTCACACAAGATGATACAACAGTGGGTTTATGCATTGGTGGTAATAGACAGAGGCCAACGCAGAACTGACCCTGGCCTGTTGTGGCCACTGTGCTGGACAGATAATAAATTGATTTATTTTGTATTTTTTTGTATGTGCCCCTGTAACGGATGCCAACTAGCCTCGGGTGGCTGGCGGCAGTACATGTGAATCCTCACAACCCAATGTTTCAAGAACTGCTTCTTACCGCTGAGTTGGAAGCCTGGGCTTAGTGGGCTGGGCTTAGTGGTTAACGCGTGTGATGACCATGCTGTGGATTAGTTGACAGAGTGGCAACTTCGAGACCCGAGTGCAGTGACAACAGCTCCGGCTACATTCATGCCGTGACCCGGATGGGACTGAGGATTTGGGAGGTGAGTATAACGGATGCCAAGTAGCCTGGACCAGCTGGCGGCACTATGTAAATCCCAGGAACGGTTTCTGGCATAGGCGATATGGGTGGTCGCCCAGGGCGGCAAATAATTTTTAAAAAATTATTATTGCGCATGCGAGCGCCGAAAATTACAATCGCGGGTGATCCGGTTTTGCTTCATTGTCTTTCGGAAGCTTTGGTACAGGTATATCTGCGCCTACAATAGAAGTATTTGGTATCAAATTAAAGAAGACAACCAGAAGCATGCATTGGTGTCACTTGTTATGTACTTGCTTGAGAATGAGGGCGTTCAATTTCAGTGTAAAGATCGCCCCCATTTTGAAATATCTTTATCTGGTGTTATAAATTTGGCCTTTGGAGTTCCATCTAATAACCAAGAGCTCAAAAAATAAAAGTAAACCAAAACAATCACTACACATTATGATATAGACCTATAATTGGAACAGAAGAGTTTTCTATCTTACCTCACTCACGTCAGATGTAGCGCTACGCGCGAACATCTGATCCTCCGCGATAGACGATTTATTTCAGGAGCCAGAAATCCTTGAATCTAACTGGACAAACGGCTTGTCCATCAATTTAATTGACGTACACTTCAGCCAACCACATTGAAACCAACCGATGACGCTGGTTACGTTTGTTGGATTGGTTGGATTCAAAACAGTTGCTTCTTCGCTACGTCACACCCTCTACAGCAGCCAGCAGCCCTGACTGGTCCGGTTAGGAAATATTGGGCTTGAAATCCCTCCCAATGGCATCAACATCAGATCGTTGCGCGGAGGCCTTACGAAAGTTACGTAGCGCATGATCTGACGTGAGTGAGGTAATTTTCTATCACCCATTTGCAGAAAATGAACACACCAAATCCCTTAAGGTTTGCCTGCTTTTAAACTTCAGTGCTGAAGTCTCACACACAAGAAAGGGGAGGGGTTTGGGGTTCAGATCTTCTCCTTTGCTGTAGATTAGAAGCTAGACATGCATACAGTAGAGTAACTAATAGCTATCATAAGTACTATAAGAGTTTTGCTAAAAAATAGAAAAAATGGAAATTAGCAGCAATGGATATATAACTTTGTTTTGTTATAACTTTGTTTTGTTATTTAATATGATAAGGTGTGCATTTTTATTATAATTTATAATAATAATAACCCTAGGGGGCACGCCAGCTAAGGTGTTCGCCCAGGGCACCAAAGAGGGTAGGACCGCCCCTGGTAAATCCTCACAACCCAATGATTCAAGAACTGCTTCTAACTGCGGAGTTGGAAGCCTGGGCTTTTAGCTCAGTGGTTAGAACATTCGGCTCCCATGCCTTGAGTTAGTTGTAGTTGATGGAGTGGCAAGTTCTAGACCCGAGCGCGGTGGGAACAGCTCTGGCTACACCCCCATGAAAAAACACTGGCCCCACCGGGCATATGATTTTGAGATGCTCTAAAATGATTAATTGACACAAACCTTGATTAGCTGGGATATCTGGGATGTTTTGAATGTCTCCACATGAACCACTTGTCCATCATTGTCTCTGAAACCCCCCACAATTTTGGGAACTCCTGGAAGGAAAGACTGTGCCCACCATTTTAGAAGCTTGAACCTGAAAGCAGTTGAGAATGTCAACGTCAAACTTGGGGGACATGTATCACAGGAAACAATTTACTTTGCCGGTCTGATCCCCACTGGATCCCCACAAGCAAGCAGAATGAGTTTGCTCACACCTATGGAAGTTGCTGCGTTGTTTGGGAGTGTGAATCTCAGCTGAGGTCTTGAGCTCAATGTAGCAGGCAGGAGCAGGGGGTGCCTGAGGATTGGCATCACGACAGTCAACTTCCCCAGAGAAGAGCATCTTGTGTTCAGCAAGCCTTGTCTGCACAACGGTGCAGAAAGCTTCATTAGTGTTGACTACTCCCCCGGGGTCAGGGCAACCTTGCGCTTCATCTGAAGGGTAAACATTTGTCATTAGTAGAGAGCACTAGAACTAATCTAATACAAAATAAATTAATGAAATGTATCAAGGTCTATCACAATTACCTGCACACGTGTACTGTTCAAATTTATAGCCCCAGTACATCATTTCTTCATGTCTTTCCGTTCGGTTCTCTCGATCTCTACGGGAATGCTCGGTTTCCACTTCACTAATGTACAGAGTCCCTGCCAATTTTGACACAGCAAGCAACCAGCCCTCTCGTGTCTCATATGGAGTGGTTAACAGCTTTGTTAAGTGACCACGCCAAGTAACAAAGTCTACACCCAGCAGACTGTGGAGGAGAATGGTACACAATATTACCATAGAGGAATATTACTTGTTTTACACAAATCTGGCAACTATCCAAAAATGTTGCCACAAGGTGTGCAGGAATGACCAGAGCCGTATATAGAGTATATAAATACGGCTCTGGAAATGACTGTGATAACTAGGTCTGCTTGATCAGAGACCCAAGGACTTTGGCTTGATCCTTACCTTGCATCTTTAGGTTGTAGTTTCCGCCTATTTGCCAAAATCCATCGCAGAATGTGGTCAAGTTTCTCTTTAATGCCATCATCTCTTTTCACAAAACGATCATGATAGCCATCTCTCAAGTTGAAATTTGGACATTTTTCAGGTTCAACGTAATAACGAAGTTTCCTTGCGTCATTCCAAAATTTACGCTTCGAGTCTAAGGAGAAATGTCCTATTTCCACTGGCTGTTTATAAACAGGAAAGTCTCGGTCATAAATCTGACGCAAAACACTCATGGTTTTTAATGGAGGAACATGACCATTGGGTCGCAGACGTCTAGCATTATTTTCATTTCCAGAGTCACCTTCACGACCTCTTTTTAATGAAGACCTCTCCTGGCAGAAACGGCTTTGATGGCCACCTGAGTTAAACTGGCCTCTGTGTCGGTCCATGATTAGAAATAGCCTATCAGCCAGGTGACTTAGATCAAAGGCCTGTGTAAGTGTATCTGCTTACATAGCTTACATTATGACTAAAATTCAAGCTAACGTTAACGTTAATAAGAAAGTGGAGGACACAGCTTACAAAACAGGTGTGCCATTCCAGGCGATTTTAGAGTTGGCAGGATGCTGGCAACATTCACAGGTTAGTTTTGTAGTGATCACAGAGGAATAAAACGATAATATCCTATGATCAACACTGTTAGCAAACATTACATCCACAGAATGTTGAACCACGATACAACTCGTGTACTTCCAGGTTAACGACTGTCATATTAAAAGCTTTTCTCGGCTTTCAATTCCTGGGCGGCTTAAAACCTCAGTTTTCACTGGTTCATAAAGCAAATAAAGACGTTTGTTAATTGAAAATTGCAATTGAAATGACATTTAAATTGTTTTTCTGGAGGTCAATGTTTTCAATCCATTTGTAAAGGACTTTTTTGATGTATTACTATTTCGATGCGCCGGAAGTAGTTTAGTTAAAGTGTTTTGAAAGAAGAACTAAACGCCTTGACTATATTTGGCATAGCCATATACAGAAAGCTGCTTTCTTTTCTCTTTCGGGAATATTTCAATAGCTTTTTATGCGAAATTTACAGGGTGAAGTTATAATTGCATCAGTTTTCAGGTAACTCAAATCATTCAATGACACGTTGAAGCTAGATAACTTGGCCAGACCCTGTAGCCTACTGCCCTGAACTTAGCCAAACTTTGGTTCAAAGAGCATTACCAGGAGATATTAACGTTAGTAAAGGAAGCTGACTTTATTTATAATTAGCTTTATGTTCTTCGTTACTCATTAGGGATGAACAGGAAAAGGACACTGATATCAGACACATTCAAAGCTACAAAACGACGGTTCATTGAAAACACCTTCGGCAAACCAGCTGGAGAGGCTGACCAAGCAAGTAAGCAAATGCTGATAAGAAAACATCTCCACTGCAAGGGAGTAGTTAACATTATTGTTCAACAAAAAAAGTCCTTACTATTTCTTTTATTTCCCTGTTATCAAGATGGTCCTCTGAATATAAAGTCCAGTCTGGAGTACATCATGACACTCTTCCCTCGTAAAGTTTTCAACGATTCTCTCCCACCTATTATTATGAAGCATCAACTGTACAGTTTACACAGTGCCAAAACCTTGGTGGACAGGCAACTGGTGAGTAATCTGCGAAGTAAAGCCTGATATGGTGGCACATTTTGTTATTTTTATGCTTGCCACCAGGCTACTAAAAACACTGGTTACATTGTTGGATTGTCATTAACATGGTGGTTTTCCATTGTACTTACAGAATATGCTCAGGGAGCAGGGAGAGGTGATGATGTTCCAGCTGGGGTTCGATGCAGACACCTTTGGCCTGGTGCTCACAGCAGACTATAAGGAAAAGACGCTGGCAGGAGTTGCTGGCACAGAAAGCCAAATGACGGTTGAAAAGTTTCTGAATAAAGTGGTGCCCTCTTGCACTGAACTAAGCTTCAACAAAGACAAAATGCTGAAGGACTTCTCCTTCACAGATTCAGAGATCACGTAAGTGGGAGTAATTTTACAAAGATCTAACTTCATTGAACTCACTCACTTGTTGATAGAGAGGATTTTTTTTATTGTAATCTTTTTCCCCCCATTTAGGCAACTTGTAAAATGTGGAGTACTTACAGTCAGAGATGCTGGCAGTTGGTGGCTTTCAGTTCCAAACTCTGGAAAATTCACCAAGTACTTGATTCAAGGTAGATTTTCATTGTTACATTTAGTAGAAACGGAGGCAGTAGAAGATGAATGGAACTGTACTGTTGCAGGCGGCTTGTGCTACTCATCTCCTCTCCTGTGTTCTGTCCTGTGACACCAATGTTACAATGCTAACCCTGAACCAGTGGGAAGTGGCATGGGACAATGGTGGAGGACTGTGGGCAAATTTCATAAAACACTAAGCAAGACATAGTAGGCCAACAGCAAAACACAGTAGGTGAGTGATGGAACCGTAGGCCAGTGACGTGGGAGAGTGCACAGCACAAGAGGTTAGTGGAGCGGGACAGTAGGTGAGGGCAGCACGAGCCGCCAGCAACAGTACTGTACAGGAACTTTTTCCTGTCGTTGCTGGAACATTGACAGGAAACAGTGATACTCATAGTGTCAGGTATGTATTTCAGACTCCTGTCATTAGAGTTGAGTAACCTTTTTCTTTATCAGGTCGGAAGGCTGTACTGAATATGGTCAAAAAAGCCAGGTATGGTGAAGTCCTGAAGAATGAATTGGAGGAAAGGCGCACCACCTCCCAAGTGAAGTTTCCAATTAAATACCATATTTATGACCTTATGGGTGCAGAGCTGGTGGAAAGGTAATTCTCAAACTACATAATTATTTATTTTATTTTTATTCATTTTCATTTTTAACAAGTTTTTTTTCCTTATTGTCTTTACACCACCTTCAGCGTACCAACAACATCAGGAACTCTCCTCCGATATGTGGATACATGAACCTCAACATGTGCCTGCCAATTAATGAATTGCCTTAAGTTGATTGAGGCGGTGGGAATTGAAGTGTGTAGGCCTACTTTCACATTGAAAAGTGAGATTGTTTTGTACTTTGTACAGATTGTGAAAATGATGTGAGCAAGAAAATACTGTATGAATAAATCATTGTAAATAAATGCAACATCACCACATGGATACAGTTACATTTTATTGACTTACAAAAAAAAGTTGATTTCTTACAATTACCCATAATAACTGGGTTACACTGCTGGCTTGAAACTTATTCACAAACACATTTTCTATTCTTTTTCTTAGTTACTGGTCCAAAGAATGTATAATATGTTTAAGGTATCACCAGCCTATGTATTGCACGTTTTATTTTGTCTAATGCCAAAACCTGTTGCATGAAATAACATTTAACAGTTTAGTATAACAGTATGCAAAAAAGGGTTATTTGTGGTACAAACTATGATCAAGTATGAAGTGACATGTTTTCCATGTACTTGTAATAATGTAAAATGTACTTTCCTTTGTTTTACACACTTGCTTGCACACCAGCAGTACAATGAAGTGAAATGAAGGCTACTTTGGCATCAGTATTCTCATTTGGAGACATGGCTGTGTAGCATGTTCACAAATGGCCAGATGTCCATTTCCCAAAAACATAGTTGCAGGCTAACTGGTTAGCAACTATGCTTTTGGTAAATGGATGCCTGAACTCCTAAAGATTTTCAGGATTTGACAAATGCAATTGGATGATATAAAAACACTAACATTTGCAGTGATCAGATTTCACCACCATCTGAGTCATGAGCAATACTGCAGGATCCTGAACCTCCAGTCAGACTTTGACTAGTTCACCTACATGTACTCAGTCATCAACAATTTATCACGACATCTGTTTTGCAAACACTTTCTTTCTCACCATTTTCCAGTGATTCATTAGCCCTTCTCTGATAATTTCACAAGTATGAAAGAAAGTAGTGTTTGTAATATCAACTGGGCTTGACATTGCCATGACGGCAAGCTCTTCATATGGTACAAAAATACTGTAAACAAACTACATGAAAAGTAAATCATTACACAGAAAAACAGAAAAAAACCCCCCTAGAGATTATTAAAAACTGAAGTCGAGAAGGCCGCAGGAACTTTAAATGCTTGGAGTGTCTTCGAAAGAAAAAAAAAAAAATAATAGGTCTTGAGAGTTGATTTGTTGCTTACATTAACAAAACCAGCCAAAATATGGTGGAAGCCAGACAAAATTTGCCTCATCATGATACACAATTGTAGTGGTAGTTAAAATAAGCAGGGATGCAACTGTGAACACAGATGTCGCATATACCTTTTACACACTCTCGCCGGAGTGCTGAGCAGATCTAAAGCAAAGAGCACTTCCTCCTCCTTCTCTTGACTGGAGGAGGGCACAGTACAGCCCTGATGGCTTCATCAAAGACGGTCTTCAGGCCGCGCTGGGTCAGGGCGGAGCACTCAAGGTACTTCACAGCTCCTAAGGGATGAAGCACAACATTTTTAGGTCAAAGGCAGAAGAGAAGAATTGAGTTGTGATGGCACATGGATGCTATTCACCAACTGTCAGGATTACAAAGGGTGTGTAACACTGCGTTCTGAACAGAAAGATCAATGCGGTATGATGAAGGCAGACACAACATCCACCCCCTTCAATATGACATTACAAAAATCATCTTAAAGCAACTGCTTTACCCTAACCCAACATGTGATGCTAAAGTGGCAGTCATTATTAGTATTACCTCTGCCAAAGAGGTCATGTTTTCCTTGGTCGGTCTGTCTGTTAGCCACGCAACAAACGTTACTGATGGATTCTTATGAAATGTTTACCAGAGGTGTGTCTTTGCCCAAGAAAGAAGGCATTACATTTTCATGATAATTTGGACGAGGGTCTGGACTCAAGAATTTTTAATAGGATTCCTCACTACTGACAGTCATTAGCCTGGGAGTTCCCATGCTCCTTTGTGCGCTTATTTCATTTCACTCTGCAAAGCAGCATGGTGACCATGGCTGATTTTCTCGCCAGCTTTCGGTATCCAAATCACAGAACAAAAAGGGATCTGTACGGCCCTCGGTTGCATTTTACGTCACCTCTGGTATTGGCTCCGATGTATGTACAGACTGTATGATAGACATTCGTAGCGCCCAATAAACGGCTCTGGACAATCGTTAACGATGCTTCCACTACGAGAAATGCAATAGGTAGGTCTCCAGACTAAATATCACTTGTGATTTTTAGTTTGGCATTCGCCAGGCTAGACAGTCATCACATTCATCTGTAAACCCTGGAACTCTAGGGGGCATCAGTGACCATATTGCCTTGGCAGAGGTCTGCACTTTCTGAGTGCATTTCTAGTTATTTATTTATTTATGTTTTTACAGAACATAGAATCACGACTAGTGTAACAACTTTTATTTTGAACACACAATTCCTTTCTTGAATGATAAATGAAAAAGGCAGCTTTAGTAAATAACACCTACCAATCTCTTTGGCCATGGCCAGGCCCTGTGGGTATGTGATGGGGGTAAGTTTCTTTTCTTTCAACTTCTCAATTGTGTCCTTGTCATCTCTCAGGTCCAGCTTGGTGCCAACGAGGATAATAGGAGTGTTGGGACAGTGGTGTCTGACTTCTGGGTACCACTATCAATAAAGGGGAGGTGTGTCATTTGTATGTGACTGCAATGTACCACTACTAAAAAAAAAAAACCCTTTTTCAATTAAAAAGACAATTTAAAATGGCAAAACATAAGACCCAGTGTTGCCACACATTTTCAAGGACTTCCAAAACTTTAACTTAACTGTGAAACTTCCAACTACATGACATTCATATAACTAATACACACAACAGTGCATACAGCAGTCCTGGAAAATTGGATTTTTACAATTTCATGACTTTTCCATGACTGTGGCAGACCCCAAAGATGAACATGTTCCCTCCCCAAACCCTGCCTCTAATATGCTATTACCTTTGCTCGAACATTTTCAAAGGATGCAGGACTCACAAGGGAGAAACATATCAGGAACACATCCTGTGTGGGATAATCAAGATAAGTGCACAGCAATCACACATACACACCCTATTTCATTCATTTCATAAGAAAAAAATATAATAGCATGTTCTTGGATTATGCCATTGATTTTGGTTCAATTGATCAGTTAAATCAGCATTAATAGCTTGCAACAGCATGTTTTAACCCTACTGTTTTAGTGCTAGCAAGTGTGATAAGGAACATACTGTCTGTGGATAGGAAAGAGGGCGTAGTCTGTCATAATCTTCCTGTCCTGCAGTATCCCACAAGCCAAGGTTGACTGGCTTACCATCCACCATCACATTTGCAGAGTAGTTATCGAACCTGACAAATGAAAGACCATACAATGAATAGTTGACAACATCCTGACAACAATCAAAGAATTTGGTTCAGTGCATTGGAGTGGAAATTATGTGGGTAAGTCCACGGAAAGTGGATTTTTTTTTTTTTTTAAAAAATGTTTTTAATCACATCCATGGCACCAACAAAAAAAAAATTGTGATTATTTTGAATTTGAGGATTTGCTAAATTTAGCTGCATGTGTATATATAACGGAAAATGTGGTAAAAAAAACAAAAAAAAACAAAATGCAGTCATGTTAATATGGATGTTCATATCATGTTAATGTGGAACTAAATTTTAAAAATAATTTACTTACACAGTGGGGATATACTCCCCAGGGAAAGCATTGGTAGTATAGCTGATCAGGAGACATGTTTTTCCCACAGCCCTATTGAGTAACATAATAAAAGCAAAGATAAGAATTCATGAAGTTCTGAGATTACATTAAGTCTGTTATGTTGCATCTTTTGTTCATAGTGTAACAAATCAATAATTGGAAAAGAAAAATAAGATTTGCTCATGTAGATTTATCCAAAATTTCACGCTAGGAAAACACGCGCAAACTAATCTAGTGGACGATGCCATCATGCTATTAAATTCTGGGAGCATTACTGATATGAGTGCGGCTTTAAATTGAACTAGGTGGTTATGAATATTAACGTTACCAAGCAAAGTTGGGATGCTAAGTTAACGCCTCTGTTTGAGTGAACAATGAAATAATGTAGCTTGCTAGGGTGACAACACCAATTATACAAGTGGCAATCAATTTAGAGATTTATAATATTCTGGATCGGTATAAAGATGGCAATGACTCAGTATAACGTTACTCCTAGTGCGATTAAGGAAAAGAATATCAAGGATGCAACACAGTAAATCAGCTTCATCACCACCAAAAATAAACAACCAAGTATTTTAAGAAAGAAGTACCACAAACCACAACCAACAACAACAAAATCACCAAGAAATTAATACAATAAATGGTGACCAAATATCAACGTTACAAACACAAACAATGTTAGCCTTAAATGCTAACCTCAATGTGCTGGCTAGGTCACTGGGCTAAAGTGTATTTAAAGTTCACAAAGTTAACTAGCAGATAATAGAAAACGTTACAATCTCCCTATTAAAAACAAAATAAAAAAACACATCAATGCGAATGAATGCATTTTTTGCTGTACTCACCCGTCTCCGACAACTACACACTTTATGGCCTGCATTGATATTAAACGTTTGCTTTGGCCGTGCTTTTACAAACTATCAAGCTAAACAGCTAATTTGTTAGCCAACTAGCTGGATGCAATTCACCACTTTGAAAACAGACAGGTAACGTTAGCTTAAATTTTCACTTTTGCTTCGATGGTAATAATATGTTGGTCTCTTATACATTTAAAACCCAAGTGAAAAAATATCGAACATAAACTGTCGAGACAATTCCTCAAACTAACGCTAACATTCCCACGCTTAACATACGAATCTGGAAGTGACTCCAAGTTTTGTCCACCGACAGCCACCACCCCTGAAAAATTCCCGGTTGTGGATCATGAATCCTGTGGG
>JAODXP020000210.1:77500-97185 GCA_027497455.2 Sardinella longiceps | reverse complement strand
CCCTCATCTGGTTGCAACTCAAACGTGTAGACGGTAAGCAAATGTATAGACGGTTGGATTAAATGAATTAAAGTCAAGTAACATATCAGTTACTTCAGTTACAGTTATACGGTTACTTCAGTTATCAGTTACAGTTATAGTCATAACATATCAGTTATCAGTTACAGTTCATATCAGTTATGACTATATGAATGCATTTTGACATTAACTGCTCTCTGTCTCAGGTTGTCGTACTTTGAGATTTTTGCATTGTGGCAGTTCTGGAAGGAAGCGTAGTTTGTTATGCCTCAGATACAGCTGCTCCAAAGAATCCATCTGGGCCAGAAGAGGTGGAATCGTCTCCAGCTGATTTTGAGTACAGTCCAACATTCTCAAATCTATGGAAGTGAAACACAAAAACATTATCGACGTTTGGCTATAACAAATTCATTAAATATCACCATAAAGGAAAGGTATCATTCTATTATGAAAAGTTAAGCCAAGTTGCAGAGAAAACAATCATCCACACTGCAATCAATTACAAGTCACCTCATTTTAAGCTTGTCTTACTCATTTTATCACTAATGTAGTTAGTACTAATGATTGTTAATACTACAGTAGTGTATACGTACTTTTCATGTTGCTGATTGAAGGAGAGAGACACTTTAGTTTGTTGTTAGACAGATTGAGCTTCACCAGTTTAGTCAGGTTGCCTATGCCATCTGGCACTTCTGATAACTGATTGTTGGAGAGGTCCTGTCATTCAAATGACATTAGTGTTATCAAAGATGGCGTGAGAAACATGCAAAAAAAAAAAATATATATATGCTCACTTAAATGTAATTACTGTGCAACTGCACAATACAACAAATTGGTACTTTTCTGTCCATGCATCACAGGCCAAACCTGCCTATGACCAGCTTTTAGAATTAAACATTTCCAACATAGATACCCACTATTTCATCCAAATGGATCAATTGGCCAATTTCCTCTGGAAGGTGCTCGAGTTGATTCTGTTGCAGGTGAAGACTTCTGAGGTTTGTTAAGCCCCATAATTCCACAGGTAATTCTTTTATCTTGTTGTGACTAAAGACAATAAAAAGTGGATTAGGGTCATTGTGTACGGTTCCTGCCATATACATCTAAAGATGCCTGGTACAAAACTCGATGTTTTGAAGATTTGACATGAACCTACTGTACCTTAGAACTAGTTTCTGAAGTTGTTCCAATTCACCAATCTCTTTGGGTAGCGTAGCAAGTTGATTGTCATGGACCTAAAAATCATGTTTCATTATTGCAGAGGGCCAAGATCAGTCAGTGTGTAGGAGTGAATATTGCAATTTATTACTACCTCCGCCAAGGAGGTTATGTTTTCACTGGATTTTTAAATTATTTTTTGTCTGTCTGAATGTCTGTTAGCAACTTTGCAGCAAAAATATTGGTAGATTTGCATGAAATTTTCTTTGACCATAGAAAAAACATTGAATTTTGGTGATGAACGCATCTGGATCTGGACTCAGGATTTTTTAAAGGATTCCTCACGATGACAGTTATCAGAGACACTTATCAAGTCTATATACGCCAGAACTCTAGGGGGCATCAGTGACCATATTGCCTTGGCAGAGGTCTGCACTCTCCGAGTGCATATTTACATGTGAATCAGTCTGTTAGATAGTTTATAGACTAGAAGTTACTTACATCTAAAACAACTAGAGCTGGCAAAAGCTTTACATCTTCTGACAGGACACTGAGTTTGTTTGATGATAGTAAAAGCTTAGTTAGATCCGTTTGATCCCACCAGCGGTCTTCTGCTCCGAAAGACAGGTTTTGCTTGGCCTCCTCAGGTGTGTCTAGATTCAGTCTCCAGACACTGAGTGGGACTGCAAAAGCAAAGTACTTTGGTCATGATCATTTAATCATTCTCGTGACATGTGACAGCTGCAAATTCATCTCCTCAGCTAGCATTAAATTGCGATGTCATGTTCATTGCGATGTCATGTTCATGTCATGTCAAGTTCACTGTACCTTCTGTTAAACCACGTCCGGATAGATTAAGCTGGCCACTTTTTCTGGCTGCATTTAGAAGTCCGTTAGGAACGGTGGGGACATTTGTTTCCGCCCTAAACCCGGCTCTAGAGTCAATTTGGCCGCCCCTTTTAAAACGAGACATTTGGTGGCACTGTTAGTATACTTCTATGATTTACATAAATGCAAGCCTGACACTTTCTGTGACTGTGAACTCTAACCCGTCTAACCTAACGTTTCATGTTATGCTAACAGCTGCTGATAGCATTTGCCGCGCCTTGTGGCAAACTGTCAAACGTCACATATCTTCCGCTTTTTGATAAGAGTCCTGTTGGTATCCACAGAAACCATTGCCAGAAACAGGATACTCGTGAACGTGTTGAAGATACTTATGTTTAGATATTAACATTACACATTATTTGCGTAATAACTTAATAATGCCATTATTAAAATAGCGTCCATGACATCGCAAAACTGCACTGTCATTCTAAAAGATAAAACTTTTAATTTGAAACTAATCATGACGTTTATCTGTCGAAAGTCATGCTTTGCTGATAGGGAAAGGCCGCCGCTGAAAGCCTTGCTAGCAATCTTCAAGCCGTGATTTTGTTACTAATTGGTATGCGAGTTTAATCACAGTACTAGAATACACGAGTATCATTTGCTGTGCATCGTAATAGTATTTCATTTGGGGTAAGTCAGTAGATAACCAGCCAACTGGCCTGGTAGCTGATCGTGTTGGCTAGGCAGCTAGCTTGCTAGCTAACATCGCTCATCGGCCACCAGCAAGGAAACGAAAATGAGCTCAACGACTAACGTAATTCAGGTGACAAATGTGTCTCCAAGCACAACCTCTGAACAGATGAGAACGCTCTTCGGATTCCTGGGGAATATCGAAGAGTTGAAGCTGTTTCCTCCTGAGTGAGTATTTTATCTGTTTGACCTGAAAGAAATAACGTTAGTTCCAACGTTTCGATAGCTGTGATTGAGTGCTAACAATCTATGTGTAGCTAGCCAACGTCAACACAGTTGTTGTAACTTTTCTAACATCAACTGTGGAACTGTGTAACGTTAACGTTAGTGAATGTACAGTTACTGGTCTCAGGATATCTCATTTACAATTCACATTAACATTATTTCATTACTACTTTGCTATCACGATGACCCAGTTTGCTTGGCTCATGTTACAAACATAACTGCTTGTAGACGTGCTAGTTCTGGCAGTAAATGCATAGGTAGCTAGAAGCAGGTGTTCGTGTGAACAACAAAAATCTAATGCTTATCTTATGTTAGGTTTCTGACGCTCAAATTATTGGACTGTTGGCTAATTACTGTCATATTAATGGCCATAGATTGTAGGCCTAGTTATCCAGTCATATCTTGACTTGGTTGTAACGTTATACTGCACCTGCAAGGTGGCGTTTTGACTTACGTTACGTAGGTGAATGGCTTTCACAGTTATAGTTAATGTTATAGTGGATGAGAATGAAATTACATAACATGGAGGTTGTTCAAGGTAAGTGAACAAAGGTTGCCTTCATCTATATAGATAGTATTGTTTATGTCTGCTTCTGTAGTTATCAGTCTCTTGCAGCCCTACACAGCTTTTTGAGTGCACGTAGAAATGCAGGTGAAATGACCATGCCAGCTTAGTAGTTGGGGTTATTGACTGAAAGTTGTAACGTGTTTAGAGTACAAGTTTACAGTGACACAAGGTTAGTTTTGGTGCAACGGCAAAGAGCTAACACGTGTATTTTGTGCTTTTGCTGTTTTTCACCTGTCGAATAAATCTGGCTGCGCGTCATAACTGCAGTTAAGGTAGGACGTCTATGACCTCCCGCACCGGGACATCATTGGCAAAAACCAAGCTCGTCTGGAGATTCAATTATTTGCTTATTGGTGGTTGAATGTCCAGCATATATAGCGTACCTTAGACACCAAGGTAGTTCATGAAATTATAATGATACATTTTACACAGCCTTGTTGTAAAACTTCTTGTGTGAGTTACCGGAAATTCTGCAGACTCTTGTTTGTATTTTTTGCAAAAGCATTTATATTTTCTTCCAGTGATTCTCCCTTGCCTGTGACTTCACGTGTCTGTTTTGTAAAGTTCCTCGAGTCTGACTCGGTTGGCGTATCCCAGCACTTGACAAACACAGTCTTCGTGGACAGAGCCCTGATTGTCGTCCCATTTGCAGAAGGTAGGTGTTTCCCTGTCTGTCTTTTTTTCTGTGTGTGTGTCAAAGAAATCCATGCAGGACTTGCACAGCAATCATTTGTATTGTATTGTGTGCATTCCAAGAACTGCACTCAGTGTTTAGTGATACTAGCCTTGGTAATGCCAAAGCATGTTGATTGTCTTAATATCACTTAGTAGGAAAATTGTTTCCCAAATTTTTGGTTGTGAAGGGGAACAGCTTTTGTATGAGAAGGGAAAGAAGAGAGGCCAAACCCTTCCATTCACAGCAGCACGTCTCACATCTCGCTTGTGACATTGTATGCCCTCTGCTCAACACTTTCTCTTTGTCATTTTGTGTGTGTGATTTTTGTAGCAGACAAGAAAATTGAGTCTCCAGCTGATTGATGGTTGAAAGGTGTGCCTCCTGAGGAGTATAACTTTACAGGGCGTCATCCGTTCAACTCTGACAAGGCTGTATCTGTCACTGTCTCTGTCCCTTATTTAAAACCTCTTAAGATTGAATCATACCAGAGTAGAGATGGGCAGAGTGCACCTTCAGTAATGCGCACACACAAATCTAGTCTCTGCTTAACCTTAAGAGGGAAGACTAATTTTCTCTTGTGTCTCCACAACAAAGTGAAAAGCATGTGCAATTACACTTAAACCTCCATGTTATGGTGTGGAGTTAAAATTTGGGTTGAACGGACCTTTGCATGTTTGTTTGTGTTTTTTTTTTTTGTTTGTTTGTTTGTTTTGGATGAGGTTTTGTTATTAAAGTGTTTTCCCTCCATGTTCTCAATGGTACAACCCATGAAAACATTTATACGCCCCTACTGATTAACGCACTAATAAAACAAAGACTGTGGTGTCAAAGCAGTGTAAATTGCAGTAGAATGTTTTTTTAAGTGATCCTCTCCAAATGATCCAGAGACGTGGATTCAGCGAAAGATGTTTTTAACGGTGGTCTTCTCTTTTTTGTTGTTGTGTTTTACAGTTCTTTTTCCTGGTTCTGCCAGTCCTAAATACCTGGCCCGCGCAGAAAATACCACCCAACCGTTTTGTCTGCAGATTGTCCCATTTCTCAAGTGTTCTCTGTTCTCTTTGTTGTGTTCTTCATGAAAACATAAAGAAAACAAAGAAAAGAAACAAAAAAAAAATACAGTTTAAAAATGCAGTTGAATTCTGATTGCACCTACATCCACGGATCTCATTCATCTCACTAAACCTCCACAATTTTCTTTTCACCTCTTTAGCATTTGGCCCACACTGTGATATCAGCTAGAGGGCTTTTGCCGCTCTTGGCACTCTAGGTAGTGCACATGTCTCTCTTTTCAGCTAGAGCATGGCCTAAATCTTTTAACTTTTGAAAAGAATTATATCAAGCAGCTGTGTGTTGGAGCTGTAAAAAAATGTTTTTCTTTTTTTCCACTTCCTTTAAAGGTTTAATATTAGTGCTATATGATAGATCAGACAACATGAACACAAACAAAAGCCCATTAAATAGTTATTAGTTTTATGTCTGTCTGTGATGGTAAGTTTTTTTCTTTTTTTTAGCCTGTAGTCATGCATTTTGAATTTGCTGTGTCACTCCGAAGTTATAAACCCTGTTTTGTCTATCTTGATGTGTTTGTGTGCTTTGTAGCGAAGCAGCCGACGCGAATCGCTTGTTCATAAAACGTCTTATGAAACTTGAGAGCACATCCCAGTGGACTGCCGGCTGTGCTTGCTTTCATTTGGTTCATGACTTAAAAAAACAAGTTCAGGTGATAACATCTTGGCAGTGTGTTTAGTGACATTTTGTGTAGTACAATGCAATGGTATTGTTAATCAGGGACCCAGTTTTTGAGCAAATGTGTAAATGTGTAGAAGATGAGTGAGGAGACCCCTTTTTGCGGGTCTGTTTGTGTGTGTGTGTGAGTGTATGTGTGTGTATGTCTTTATAGTCAACGTGTTCAGGGATGTGTAGTAATTCTTTCTTCTTATGGTCCTCTGCAGGCGTGATTCCAGATGAATCAAAAGCTCTGTCACTTCTGGCTCCAGCCAATGCCGTCGCAGGATTGCTTCCAGGAGGAGGGCTCTTGCCCACTCCAAACCCAATGGCGTCAGTAAGTCAGAAAATCTTATCTTAAGTTTAGTCATATTATGTTAAAGGCCCTTTCTCAATATCTGTACTTCAATGTACTTGCATTCTTGTGGACTTGTGAAGCAAGAAACACAGCCGAAGTACTGTTCCAATTCAAAAGTTGCATCTGATGGTGACTTCTGATAACTTCAGGACCATTATTCCCCATAATGCATTTAAGCGCTTTGTTCTGAGATACAGAAATATGGCGGAGCTTAATGCAAGGATTTACCATTTCTGTCTTTAAACCAATAAATTTGGAGCTTATGACTTATATTTTAAAATCAGGCAGGAAAAGTTGACTTAACCCTGTACACATGGGTTTTATAACCAAAATGGGTATCTGAGACACAATGTTTGTACCACTGTTAGCATGTCATCCACCAACCTGCTGGTGTGTTTTGGGGCAAGCGTAGACAGCTTCCCCCTGTAGCTTTCGTAGCTAATGTAGCAAGTTCCCAACGTCTCAAACTGCAGGTTCAGCGCACTGTGTCCTCGCATTCTTGGAAGTTTGTACTCTCGTTCTCGACTTCCCAAGTTTGAACTCGCAAATAAGGAAGTCCATTCTTGTATGTACTTTGCATTGAGAAACGGCCAAAGTCTAATTATCCATCCAGTTATTGCTAGTTAAGAGTTAGGCTAACATTAAAGGCACTTCCTGCTGCAATGTCTCATGGGATATGTATGCTTCAGATGGGAGCTGTGCCCCTTGGTGGTCTTGGAGGCCCCAACATGGACCCCACTATGGGAGCCCTGGGAATGCCCGGGCCCAACATGAACCCACAGGTGAGGAGGAGACTGATGGGAACTGGCTGACTGCTGGTGTTTGAATGGGCATCGGGCTGCTGGGATTCATTTGGTTAAAATGTATTCAGCTTTGATTTAACAAAACTAAGTCAATTACAAAAGTAGCTGTAGTATTAAGAAATTGTGTTATCATTAGTAGTAGTTGCTGTTGTTAAATGACTGACTTTTTTTTTTTTTTTTTTTTTTTGTCTGCAGTCCCTCTCTGCTGATCAGCTTTTGAAGCTAATGACCTCTATGGATCCCAAGTAAGTAATGACACTGCAAGCAACACCTCAGATGACCTCCGATTTCAACATTATAACCAGTGTAAATCTTATCATTCAGTTGTTCAACCATTATTTACTAATTAAATTTGTATCCCTGACAACAACCAGGTTGAATCCGATGGCAGCAGGACTGAATCTGAACCCTGTGATGAAGGCCGATAATGCAAACAAGGAGATTGAGGAGGCCATGAAGCGGGTCAGGGAAGCGCAGTCATTGATATCAGCAGCCATTGAGCCAGGAAGTGAGTTGTCCTATTTCTTTTTTTTTTTCCCCTCCTTGATCTGTATTTTTCATATGTATACGGAGTCTATGCCGATGTCTGTAAGTGGTGTTTTGGAATTTATGGAAGTCTCTTGGTTGTACAACATTAGTAAACACAATTTAACATAGTTTACCCATCTCTCAAATATGGAAGTAGAGTTTATCCACCTCTTAATAGAGTTTTTGCCGCACCAAATACAAGTTTTAAAATTGGCAAATACCACTGCATTATCCTTATTTAAAATGTAACTATACTATAGTAGTAATTTTTCATCATCAATCGTTTACGCACCTCTAATTCTTACCACTACAACACTAAATGTATTTGAGGATTGGGGCCAAATCTGACTCTATTGTTTTCAATTAAATGAAAATTAAAAAAAATGATCTTCCATCACGATTTCTTGCAGACAAGAAGGAAGAGAAGCGGAAACATTCAAGATCCAGGTCAAGATCACGGCGGAGGAGGTCTCGGTCTCGCTCTAGACACAGGTAACTGCTGCCTTCCTCAACCCAAGTCATCACTGTCTAATGTGACTACTGGTGACTGTTGCAGCCAATGCAATTGGAAATGTCCGAGCCGTATAGAATTTTATATGCAAGGAGCGAATTCCTGCTTTGCACAGTATGTGTATTAGCCTAGAAATCTAGACGTACTCTAGCAGCGGCAAATAGATTTGCTCAGCCAGTACGTCTAGTAGCAAGCCATAGGGAATTTGATTTGATTCTAATCACAATGCTCTATGTGTTTAGGACAGGCTTCGCTGAAAACAACAGCCTTTTGAATTGGTGTTTACATCTTGTTCGTTCCTCTGATTGGTCATAGGCTATCCTATTGTGTGCAGAAGTAGTTTGAAAGATAACAGCCTTGTTCCGCCCACGTTTGAGTTCGGCCTATCTATCGATGCCAGACTATACATTTTAATGTTATAGCCAGGGTGGCATGCCAGGCTAGGCTATATGTGTATAGTATCTGCCTGCTGAGCTGTGTTTTCCTCTCCCAGGCGCTCGAAGAGCCGGTCGAGGCGACGCTCTCGGTCCCGAAGCAGGAGGAGGTCGAAGAGCCCCAGGAGGAGGCGGTCTCACTCAAAGGACCGGGGCAGACGCTCTCACAGCAGGTCCAGGTGAGTCCGTCCGTCTGTCTGTCTCTCACACACTGTTGTAGCTGGTGCTCACATGACTGCAGTGGGTGCTGCTACTATCTGTCATTTGGCTGCTGCAAATGAAGTAAAATATTCATTCACTTTTACAAAGTCTGCCCGTGGTAATGGTAAATTAATATTAAGTTAAATGAATAGTAAATGAGGTTAATGTTTGGCTCTTTGCCATGCATGTGAATGAACCTCACTAAACGGACAAGTAAACATTTTAATGTGATATGATGGAATAAATGAGTGTGTATTGTCTGGCTATAATAGCGATAGAGTAGGTTTGGAATAAAGTACTTTTGTAGAGTACATGTGGAAATGTATATCTATTGACTGTTTCAGGGACAGGAGGAAAGAGGAAAAGGTCCGCAAGCGCTCCAAAACCCCTCCAAAGAGCTACAGCAGCGGCCGGCGATCTCGCAGCATCAGTCGGTAAGGGAGCAGCCCTCGATCATACACTCATCCTTTTGAAGCCATTTACTAAACAGGCTTCCGGAGACAGATGGACACATTTCTAACTGACCTACTTTTCCCAAAGTCTGCATCTCCTGATCATCAAAGATCATTGAATACTGACCGCTCCAAGCCTCTCTGTGAAAATGTCTTATTCATTATTTGTTGAGAGGCTCTTTGAGTAGCACAGTAAAATAAGAAACTTGTTGGTGAATTTTATCCTTTTTATTTTATACATATTACAGCACATGTGTTAGGTGTTGTATTTTTATGGCTGTTGCTTTTGCACACAAATGCAAAGGTAATGCTAAACTTCACTAAATATGCTCCCCTCTTTTGAGATGATACAATGTGCAGCTACAAATGCAGCATTAATTACCCTTGACTGACTGAATTAATATCTTTCCTTCCTTTCAGAAGACGACACAGGAGGAGCCGCAGTGCCTCCAGGTCACCCAAAAAGTCCCGCTCGCCCCGCAGGAAGCTGTCCAGGTCCCCCTCGCCCAGGAGGTAAGCACAGAGATGAGACGCTTTTGTGACGCCTAGCTGAGGACCTTAACTGACCTCCATGTGACACTGCCGCCAGTGACACTAGCTGCCAGATGATCTCAAAGATGCTAATGATGTCAGAATCACAGGTTCAGTCCTTAGTGTGAACATACCTGAAACTCTCCAGTTGTTATCTTTTTCCTTAGAGTATGAGCAGATATGTGGTCATGGACAATTGATGAAAATAAAACAAAATTTGTACATCATTTCAGTCAGACTTTTACTGTAAATTGTAACATATGAAGTACTATAATATTGTTCTTGGAAAAAGTATTTTCACCAAATAAAATCATTTAATGAATGAATGAATGAGGTGAGTGAATGTAGATAGATAAACCCACACACACCGTGACTGAGTGAGTCGAGTTAGTTGAGTGAGTGAGTAAATAGACACGCACACCAGAAGGAAATGAAGGTGTCCAGTAGCTTACTCACAAACACAGCTTCTACACACAGGCTAAGGACACATTGACTTAGGACTGTAAGAGCAGTTGTGCAGGTGAATCCACTGTATCTGTAAGAGTGGTGCAGGGAATCCAGTGCAAATCTAATTCAGCATGTAATCCCTCCTATGCAGGCACAAGAAGGAGAAGAAGAAGGACAAGGAGCGCGAGAGGGAGCGGGAGCGGGAGCGGAAAGATGAGCGAGATCGGAGCCGGGACAAACGGGATCGCTCGCCCAGCAAGAAGAAGAGCAGGGACAAGGACAAGGACAGGGAGCGCAAGTCCGACAGCGAGAAAGGAGACGTCAAGGTAACCAAACGGCTGACTTGTCACTTTTAGCTTGGGCACAGCAGGGGTGCTTTCTCTTCTACAGTAACATAAATAACCTGGCTTGTGTTTCCTGAAGCCTTCTCAACGCTAAGTAGTACTTCACGTAAAGTATACCGGTAACCATATGCTAAGATCTATTTAAGAAGTTAAGAAGGCTTCAGGAAACATGGCCTTGGTCATACATAAAATATGATAGCGTGTGTTTTTGAATATTTTCCTGTGCACAGGCACACTCATGCTAGTGCAGTGGGCGGTGTAAAGGAAATGTGTCATTTTGGGCAACCATTATGCCCGTCAGCCTATCAGCCTTTATCTGTGCTGCATTTATCAGATTCATCAGAGCTTGAGAAAGGAAACTAATGCAGAACAATGTCTAGAATAGGAAAACCTCTTCATGAAACAATACCAGTCTTCTATTATACCAGAACAACGGGAAAATGCTCAGACTTTTGCTCAGACTTGGCACTTTTTTTCTTCTTCAATGAAGGCTTACTTTTAAAGGCCAATTCAGACTGAACATCCGCGACGAGAGTAGACAGTTTTAGATAGCAGTTGCAGTGGTGTCAATCAGTCGTTGCAGGTTGTTGCAAGCAGTTGCAAGCCGTCGCAAAAGATTTAACATGTCAAATCGCAGTTTTATAACATCGCAGATTTTTAGAACGTTGCAGCCCATCTCGTCGCAGATTTTTGGTCTGTAGCCACGTTAAGAATTGACAGTTAACGGTAGTGTTTTTTTTTCTGGTTGCTAGGTAACCAGGGATTATGACGAAGAGGAGCAGGGTTATGACAGCGACAAAGAGGAAGAGGAGCGGGACAAAGGTTCTGACTCGGGACACTCACCCCAATCTCAGGAGCCTCAGCAGGAGAACACAGAGGAAGAGGCGGCCAAGGGCTCGGAAGCGACCAGCGAGGACCAGCAGGATGAGGACATGGAGATGAGCGACTAGAAGCCATCATCGCCATGACTACCACCCCATGCCCACCCTAACCCCAACCCCCTCCCCCTCCTTTAGCCCCACCACTCTCAACTACTGGACATGCAGGCTAGCCTGCCCGCTGTATTCTTAAATGCCCTACCTACCCTTGCGCTTTTGGGGATTTTTAGAGCCAGTGATCTTCTTTGCCTCCCCTCCCCCCAATACAAAGGGAGGATACCATACTGTTCTACTGTATCTGATTAGTAAGTTACCTTATAGCATGTTCAAAAGGATTTGCTTATTTGTATATTTGAGGATAATTATGAAAAAAAAAAAAAAAAGCGGTTGCGGTAAAGAAGAAATTTGATTATAATTTCTCTCTGTAGTAGTGACACGGGTGCGAGTGAGGAGTGCTTATTCACGCTAACTTCCTGTAGTCAATGAGGGGCCGGTCTTAGGAATGAATGGATGATTGGGTTTCTGCAGCATTCATCTTTAGACTGGATGAATTTACACGTCCTAGTAGGACATATGAATATGTCCTCTTTGCAGTCTAGTTTGTTTGCAGAGGGTTTTTTTTGTTTCCTTTTGTTTTGAATGCGTAATTAGAATGACACCTGACATGGGGTCTCAGCCTTTTCTCTGACTGAATGGATCTTTCTTTGTTTGTTTTTTTTTTTTGGTTTCATTTCCCTCCATTTCCTGTTTGTAAAAGAAAATTAATGGTTGTTAATTAGGTAGCACTTATTGCAACATGTTTTACCATGAAATAATAAAGGAATTCCCAAGTTCACCTTTTTTTTTTTTTTTCTTTGGCTTCTTCATTCAGTCACTTCAGTCTGACTGTGACCTGTCATTCTACCATGAGTACAAACCAGAAGACCAAGACCATTGTTTTTCTGGAGTTGCTTGAACATTTTTATTTAGTACAAGTTCTTATGAAAAAGTGTCAGGTGAGTTTATACAGGTTTTTTGTATGTGCAATTTGGCCAGCCTGCAGCGTGACTGTGACGTGTCTCGTGCTGCATGTCTATGTGGCTGGCTGGCTGACAGGCAAGCAGGGAGGGAGGGAGGGAGGGAGGGAGGGAGGGTGCAGGCCCAGAGCCTGTTATTGTTCTTGTAAAGCTCAAAGCCATAGCGCAAAAAACTAGCCAGCCCAGAGCAGTGGACACCGGGCCAGTTGAGGGCCACATCTGGCCCAGTGACAGAAGGAGGAAAAGTATAATAAAGCTCATAGGTTAGCCTGACATAGCCTGCCCATAATATGGCTGTTCATCCGTATTCATGGTCTGGAGACGGTCTTCTGGGGAGAGTTTACATTGATTAACAGACAACCGACCAATAAGCAAAGCTGGTTAGACGAGCTGTCCAATCGTTTCAAACCATAACTGAATGTCCTCCTTCCCGCCCTATAATCGCGTCAGGTTAAAAAAAAAACTCCTGACCGTGAAGATGGATGAACAGCAGTATTATGGGTGGGGTATGTCAGGCTACTCACAGGTGGGGATTAACAGAGGCTACTAGCTGCTAGCATTCAAAATTAGTGTCTGAATCCCAATGTCCACCTTCAGTCCTGAGCCCTCACTCCTCAGAGACTTCACTGGCTGATTTATGCTGGAGAAGTCTTTGAGGGTTTAGGGGTCAGGGCTAGTGGAAGTATTAGGATTTAGCCATAGTTTTTGTGTGTGTCTGTGTGTGCCTCACTAACCTGTAGTAAGACAAGAGAGTGCCAGCAGGCTTACATCACAAGCAGCAGGGGGTTGTTAAGGTAAAAATGTTCAAATGCTGGTCACTGTGATCCAAAGCATTCCGCAAAAGCAGTCATGTTCATGTGGACACATCATCATTGTCCCTGCACCAGATTTACTATTGTTAAAAATCTCACTTTGTGTTAGCTTAACTGTGGAAGCCCATCTCTGCCACGAAGGAGTAGAAAAAAAATTGTCTCAAACTTAAAATGATGAGATACTAACTCAGTCTTGTTATTTTGGCTTGTCTCTAAAACTATTGACTTTGATTGGGGCCATAGCTTTTTTTTTTCCCTCCAAAGTGGCAGAAATGGGGCTCCATACTGTACAGATGTAAGCATGACGCTTGAAATGGTTTCATTCATTAAAAGTTGTTATTCTCCATTAACTATGGTTTACATCCATTGGACAGAAAAATCCGACATAGTTAATAGACATGGATAAGAAACCTCATGGCTTACTTGAAACGGATCCACCAGAGGGATGTATCCCAAAACCATAGTAGCTAATAATAACCAAATCAGCAAAGTTTTGGTTGCTATACTATGGTTCTGTGAAACGCACCTGATCATTTGCAACCAGAACCATTCTATCGGTCCGGTTCACAACTATTCAGCAGACCAGTGTCAAGCTACAGCCTCATGACATCACACCCCCAACGGAACGTCGACCCCTGTGTTCTTGCATGGACAAAAAGGTGACCAATTCATACAAATGTACATACACACTTGCAGAGAAGGAGGTGCACTACAAAAACAGGACTCCTCACCGTACGGTACCTACATGAGGCAAGATCAGGAAAATTGTGCAGTGATCAAGGGACAAATATTAAATAAATAATAAAGCAAATGGTTTCCACACAAATCCCAACAGTTTCAGAGGGATCCTCTGAGTTTGATTTCAAAAAAAGAACCCTTTACGAGATGTGTGTTGGGGAAAAGAAAGTGACTGTGTGTATATCTCCGTATATTAACATCAAGGGCGTTTCCCTAATGATTGTGGGGGAAATTAACTACTCTAAAGTGAGTGAGGAAGTCTTAAGTAGGGAAGGAGAGAGAGGGAGACTTCCAGCACATAGCCCTTATGTGCAGAGAGAGCAGCAACCAGGCAGCAACAGCAGTGAGCATCATGACCTGACCAGTGAGTCACCACCAGCAGTCAGGCTCACACGCTCAGTGGGCTTATTTCACACCTGAACATTCCCACATTCCATGGTAGTAAACTCAACATTCTATCATTGAAATGCATTGAATTTATCCCTCTTTCTGACTTGAAAAAAATTTGAGTAATAACATATGGAACATTTTTAAATTCACTTTCTTTCAAATAATGCAAGCTATTAGGAAGCCCACAAATTGGTAAACCACCTTCATCTATTCGGGACCTCCCAATTTGTGGGCTTCAGATGTGCATTATTTGAAAGAAAGCATTTAGACATGTTTTAAACATTATTACCCATTAAGTCAGAAAAAAGGATCAATTAAATTCATTTCAATGAAAGAATGTTCAGTTTACTACCATGAAATGTGAGAATGTTCAGGTGTGAAATAAGTCCATACCCCTGGCATCAGAACAAGTACCAGTGACCAACCCTGACCAGAAAAAAATCAGTTCCCACTCTTTAATAACATAAAATAAGACAAATGGAAGGGGGAACAGAGTAGAGTAAGGTAAGGTAAGGTAAGGTAAGGTAAGGTAGGGGTGGTTTGGGGTAGGGTAGAGGTAAGAGGGGTAGAGAAAATGAGGAGGAGGAGGAGGGGGTAAAAGAGGCAGTTACACCTTGAAAAAAAAAGGCTTTTCCTTATCAGTAGAAATTCTATTTACATAAACATGTCTCAATGCTAATCCATCGTACACACCCACCCATATACAGACATCTTGAAAATGTACAACGCCTTTGATAATGATTATTATTATTCATTATTATTATTATTATTATTATTATTATTATAGTTATTATTCTGTCCTTTAAAGTGTATCTTACTATTTGTAGCACAGTCTTACAAAAGTATACGAAAACAAAGAAAAAAACAAAACAAAGTCAAAGGCTTACACGAATCCTTTTCTAATGCCATCTTTGCTAACATGGCAAAGGCGAGGAATACCACACCCGCCATTAAGGGGTCAGGGAAAAAAAGGGGAAAAAAGGGGAAAAAAAAAAAAACAGAAAGAGGAGATGTCTCGCTTCTCCATGGCATTGTGTTTCAGAGTAGGACAGCACTAAGCATACAGTACCGTCCTTGTTAAATAGGTCCGTTGGAGAGCACCACTTGATTGCCGACGCACACTCGGCACAGTGCTTTGTTATGTAGTGCATTAAGGATGGTGTCCCCAGGTTGATGCTCTACACACACACACACACACACACACACACACACACACACACACACACACACACACACACACACACACACACACACACATATAAACATACACCTGCACACACACAGGCATGTTCATATCCACACCCTGTGCCTATGTGCACACAAAACACACACCTGCACACAGGCAGGCATGTTCACATATGCACTTGCACACACACACACACACACACACACACACACACACACACACACAACACTACCCTCTTGCCCCATGTTAAGGGGCAGTATGTGTTTGTCGGTCTGTTCGTTCACTTCTTTTGTTCCACGTACAGTCTTTAACTTCAGTGCTTGGCTACAGGTCAGTTCAACATATTCCCTTTTCCCATCAATCACCACATACAGCACGTCCATAATATACAAAAAAACACTCCCTATGTTATTTTAGCCTGTTAAGAACATGGCCAAACACCAAATGCCCTTCGGTGAGTCCAAAAGCAGTCCTGTTCGGAGCAGGAGACGTCGTCGTCCTTCATCTCACTTGCTCGATTTGTCGATAGGGTTGTAGGTTCAAAGGTCAGGAAAGCGGCTGGGATCCTCTTTGTACTCGTTGGGGATGGTGAAGATGGAGTCCTCGAACTCGTCGTAGCGGAACTCCTGAAAGGTCACCGTGGCGGTGATTGTGGGAAACACGGGGATGTCTGTGGACAGAAAAGTGTCGGCGCTCATTAAAAGTGTTTTTTTTTTTTTGTTGTTTTTTTTTTTTTTAAAGATTTTTTGGGGGGGTTTGTCTTTAATTGGATAGGACAGTATAGAGGTTGACAGGTAACGAGTGGGAGAGGAGATGGGCTAGGATTGGGAAATGACCTCGGGTCGGACTCGAACCCGTGTCCCCGGAGTGTTGGCATGACGCACTGAGCCACGGTGCCCCCCTCATTAAAGGTGTTTGTCTGAGCAGTGGGCGAAATTCAACATCAAATGTAAAAATGCCTGATTGGATGTGAAACTAATGAACTAGCTACACAAAAGGCATAAAAAAATAGGTGTACTTTTATTTTTAGGTGGTTTCGTACCCCCCACCCTGAACAACACAGTGCATATCCTGGATGGGTGGGTGGTAGTATAAAACTTGCATTTATCCACCTTTCATATGAATATATACGTCATGCAAATTAATTTGGAGATGCTACCAAAACAAACTCGCTAGTAAAAAAAAGGTACCTCAAATAGTGACAAAAAGTTGCCTAAAGTCTTTTAATGACTTTAAACATAATCTTTCTAGCCATGCCAATGTCACAATGATCCTAAGATGGAGTGTATATGAAGATGGAGTAGATGCACTACCGTGAGGCAGCTTCACAGGAAGTGTTATTCCCCAGGGGTCTGTGGCACATGGCTGGTTTCTAATTAGCACACTAGCGAGCTAGCAAGCTTTTCACTTCCTATGGCCAGTCTCACTCAGACTGAAGGTTCTAGCAATACCAACCTAACAAATATAATAGTCACAATGAGATGAATTCAGAGTTTATCTGAATAAAGCCCCCTATAGCCCACAGTTGAGGCATAGGTAACACCAGTATTAGAAATGCATCTTAATTGAAGTCCTTCATATGTCTTCAGGAGAGGTTTGGGTGATTATTAAACACAGGGCTGATAGTGAAAAAAACCCTGAGCCTGAACTTTTCTGACAATGGGTACGATGAGAAGAAAACGTTTAAATGTTAAATTTTATCCTACTTTAATCCCACCTTTTAATATCTCAAAGCAAGCATTTGCATAGCACAGTCATGTTGGTATGCCTGAAATCAGACACGGTGCCTAAATACTATCAGGCTAGTAAACAGTGCATAGGCATAGACAGAGACTAAAACCCAACCTACCTAGTTTAACAGGGAAGCCAGGAGGGAGCTTCATTTGGACGAACTCTCGGAGTTTATTAAAGTGCTTGAAGGGAGCAATCACTTCCAGAACATTTAACAGCCTGAGAACACAGAAGCAACCACAAAAAACATGAAAAAAATATGTACCTGTCAAATTAAAAAAACACCACCACCACATCAAATTAGCAGACCAACCAAAGGTGGCTACAGACCAAAGATCCGCAACAACACGAGCTGCGAGGTTCTAAAAACTCAGAAACTGTGCTTTGACATGTTAAGGTGGCTACAGACCAAAGATCCACAACGAGACAGGCTGCGACGTTCTAATAACTGCGATTTGACATGTTAGATTTTTTACAACGGCTTGCAACAACCTGCGACAATTGATTACACTGCCATAACTCTTCTCTAAACCCGTCTCATCTCGTTGTGGATCTTCAGTCTGAATTGGCCTTAAGAATCAGCACAGTGATTTCGCGCTCTGTTGTAGAGAGAGTAATATATACTTACGACTCAATGCCAAGGGGGAAGTCCTGACTCATGGCCACCGTTGCCTTGAAGTTCTTCTTACTCTCTTTACACACTAGCTCTCTGCCCAGGTGAGGGGCTCTGAGACACACACACACACACACACACACACACACACACACACACACACACACACACACACACACACACACAACACACACAAACACACACACACACACACACACACACACACACACACACAGTGATGACAGAAACACAAGATAAGTTGGTGAAGATGGAATGACATACTGACAGGCAGTCCTCTTGATTGACAGGTAAATAGTGGGGGCCTGGAAGTCTTCATGGTTAGCTGTAGCTAGCTGTACCCCAATACCAATGACTGTACCCCAATGCCACAGTAAGCCCTCAACCCTCAAAATCAACTAATGAACCTATGTCATAATTGGATAAGTTGAAATGAAATCGATCAGTATGATGACAGCAATTAAATAATTTCATGTTTTCTTTTTATTACTTATTTATTTACATTGTCATTTTCAGCCGACTAAAATCACTTTCTGTGTGTTTGTATAGCCTTATTTGTGTTTGAATAAAGGCGTTTGCCAAGTACAAATAAATATAGACCTTGCTGAAAGTTGAGTATTCAGTTACGTTCAGTATTTAGTTTAACAGCATGGTGCAGTAGGCTACATACTTTCCGTTCTCTGCATTGATGTACTCCTCCCAGGAGATAGTGTTTGGAGAAGGAGCCGTCAAAGACTGCCGCCGCACCGGCTATGGGCAGAGAGAAAGAAAGAAACCAATAAGAAGGATGTAAAATGGATACTTTCATGTAAACTAGAAAATATATACATTTGAGATGGTGATTCAGATCACCCATCACCACCAAATTGTAATAGTCGGTTCCTTGTACCAATATCCATATCCGTACTTTCCATACACAAACAACCAACCAGACAGACGAACAGACAGACAAACAAACCACCAGCAAAAAACATAACCTCCGTGGCAGAGAAGAGCAGTCAAAGTATGACATTGTAAGAACTTTGAATGCTTTGAATTTTTATGTAACTTTCAAATTTATACAAATAAGACACAAACGAGTAAATGGCTTCACATCCATTTGAAATGAAGGAAAACTTTGGACTTGAAGGATGCAAAAAGGCGGGACATGAGAAACTCAAACAAGGTCATTCTAACGTTGACCACTAGGGGGAGATCTTGTCTAACTAACTGAAGGCTTCTCACAGAACAAGCCAATCTCAACACCCATTACCTATTGTGCTGGTGTCCATGACAGATTAGCCAGAATACCCTATAAAGTCATGTTAAATCCATGTTTATCATGTTACTGAATCTCACACAGGGTTAAAGTGTAATTGTCAGCCGTTGGCTCATTAACTGGAGAGGAGGTTTGACTGAGGGCAGAGTAGTACTGTAGTACACAGAGGAAGGCACCATGACGGGTCTAGGCAGCAGCCTACCAGTATGCTTGTCCAGAGAGGCGTAATCAGGCTTGGCAGAGATCGTTTTCTCCCCTGGCGCACTCACTTCACATAGAGAACCCAATCACAACCACATGCAACTCTCAATATTGCTAGCTGCCTGCTATTTATTCTGTTTGATGAAGAGTGCCTGTGAACTGAAGATGCATTAGTCTGAATGGGTAAAACCACCTAACAAGTACAATAACAGCAGTAATAAGTAGTTGAAAGAAAAGAACACAGAATACTCAAAAGGAATTTGAAAACAGAAATTCAAAACTTT
>JAODXP020000210.1:55000-72500 GCA_027497455.2 Sardinella longiceps | reverse complement strand
GGATCAGCTACAACCCTTGTCATAAGGAATCTGTTGAAGCATAATTCCATGCTAAAATGGCTAACGCCTTTGCCTGTTTGTAACGGATCCAGACATCTTCCTGAAGCACAAAAGCATCATGGTGTTATAGTATTGAGTCGCATGACTTTCTCTGCATCATCTGATGCTAGATAACTACGCATATATATTTATTACATTACTACAACTATAGAGGAACTAGATGACAGTTCACCTAAACATACTTTAATGCCAACATCATACAATATGGAGAAAGGAAGCTTGTATGGAGAGGACACTTGGAAGCGGAAATGATGGAAAACTGGAAAAAGTGGACTGGAGTCATGCTTTGGGATAGAGGTGTGTTCAACTGCAACCCCATGTGCTGGAAACTGGTGTGTGAGGAGATGGATATGCAGTTGTGTGTAGAAAAGTGTGTGTGTGTCTGTGTACAAGAATGTGTGTATGTTCATGTGTGTGTGTGTGTGTGTGTGTGTGTGTGACAAGAATATGTGTATTTTTGTGTGTGTGTCTGTATACAAGAATACAGTATGTATATGTTTATGTGTGCGTATACAAGAATACAGCATGTATAATATTTGTTTGTGTGTGTGTGTGTGTGTGTGTGTGTGTGTGTGTGTGTGTGTGTGTGTGTGTACTGTGTCTGTGAGGGGGTACGGGGGGTGCTGGGGGTGGCTACATGACTAGAGGGCGGTGTAGCAGACAGTGCGGCTTTGGCTTTAAAAGCTTTCAAAAGCGATGCTCACCCCGAGCGTCCAGCGGGACAGTAGAGTCTCGGCCTTGGCGGCAGAGTCCTGCGGTGACACAGTGTAAACAAACACCACCTTTAGGACCTTTAAAGGAGAAAGCCGGCGTGAATCAAGTGCCAAGCGCTATCGTTAGCCACCTCAATCAGTGGATTTCATGCAAGGCAGACTGAGATAGCGAAACGGCAGCGAACGTTAACAGAATGGGGCATTTCAAAACGAAAGCAAACCGATTAGGTTTCGTTTTTGACATGCCTCATTCAGTTAGTGTTAGCTGCCTTTTCGCAAACTCGGTCTACGATGCACAAAATTGTATCACTGAGGTGGCTTTCAGTAGCACTTAGCAGTATAAACAGCAGGGCTAGGTGTTGATTCACGCCGGTTTATACCTTTAAGGCAAATCCACCAACACCACCCACCCACCCAGTCACCCACCCAGCCAGGCTAGACTCTTCAATCCAAAGCCCAGATTGGGCCTCCTCTCCTGGGCAAGATGCCACCGGTCCCAGCCTCAGATCCTGGGCCCCAGCAGCATAGAGTCCAGTTGGCCTGGCAATCCCCCTCGGTCTTAAGGGGTTTTGGCTAAGCCACCAGCTGGCCCAGTTGGACAGAGGCCTGGACTGGGGAGCTGGTGAGGTTGGGCCCTGACGCCCCACACACACACACACACACACACACACACACACACACACACACACACACGCACACACACACTTACACACACACGGGAGCAAGCAGAGGGACTGTTCTAATTGGGAACTGTACACAATGGCATATTATTCACAGCTGTGCTGCTGTAAACCTGCACAGTCATGCAAGACAAGAGTGCCCCAAAAATTGTCCAGTTTGGGAGAGAAAAGTGGATCAAACAGCTTGAGGTACCAGGTTACAGTTGAGTTTAAGAGCCAAAGTTTGTTCAGAGGAGGAAATCAACTCTGTTTTAATTAAATCAATGACAAGGAGACATAAGTAACACAGAGGATATGGTGAAGTCTGTCCCTCACACTGCACACCTGAGCTGTTGCTGATGACAATGGTGCTCTGACTGAGGAAACAAAAATCAAATCCTCTAAAATGGCATTCAGACACTGAGATATGATGCATACAGGAGAGAAACAGAGTAGGGCTTGGCCTGTGGGCTCCGTAGAAGATGAAAGGATAAAACAGCCTCTTAGTGGGCAGAAAAAGACTTGAGAGAAGAGTGGAAGGCCTGACTACCTGTGGACCACTGCAGATTCGCTCACAAGGTCTGCGCAAGAAAAGGGAGAGAAAAAAAAAACCTCTAGACTGGCAGAATGCACACACTGAGACAAGAGAGAAACCAACTGAGAATTGGGAGCTGCCTGTGAAGATGGATCTCAGTTCTGCTGAAGAAGGGGAAAATGGGGAAGGAATAGCTGTCTGGATACCGGCTCTGTCATGGCCCAAAAGTTCCGGCTAGCCAGAAGTTCCGGATGACGAAATAATGGTGTTCGAATTGGCTCCGATCAGCTGTTTTGACAATCGCGCGAACAGCTCCGACACAGTGCTGAGCACTCTGCTTCCGACATTCTATTCCATTGTTTTCAATGCAGCCTCGCACACCAGCACCGTAGTCTTCTGCCGTCGATTGTGAATTATGATTGAAGTCTATTTTGTCGGAACCGTTCAGAACATCCACTATTGAATCCATAGGCTAGTGTGCTATACTCGTTGCTGCTGCCAGTGTGTGGGGCCAAACATAACGGTCAAATTAGAAAGTGCTGTATGTTGTAATGCTGTCCGAATCGGTGTGCGAAGGCTTAAAAACCTCTTAAATGGCAGACAGTCTAAATACCTAGAGACCTGCCTGACTGGCGATCAGTTGAAGCTGAGGGACGGAACATGAGAATGGAACTCATGAGAGAATGGAACTCACCTCAAAGTTCTGCTCGATGAGGTTCCCCCCTTTGCTCAGGCTCTCCATGATGGCCTTGTTCCTTAGGATGTCTTCCTCGCTCAGGTGCTCACGCCGCTTCCGCGACTCCAGAACCAGCCCGTTCACCAGGTAGAAGTCCGCTAGGAAGTTCCCCACACGCTCCTAAGGATCGCAACACCGCCACACACATACACACACACACATCTAAATACATGTATTTCAAAACAGCCATGTCCTCCTTACCTATGACTAATATGTAATTCTAGACAGTCACCACTAGTAACTAGTAACAAACATTAAGGCCACCATCAAAATACCTGGGTCAATTTTAGTCTAAATACTAGATATATTAATGTGATTACTAGATATATTGCTACATTGACATAATATTACTGTGATTATTGAATACATGTATACACTATAGAGTATGTTATATATCAGATATATTGCTGAGTAAGTAATCACAGGTTATTGGCAGCTGCAACACCTTGAGAAGAGTTACTGTGTGTTCAGACCAAGAGCGAATCGGGCGACACAGGCCACGGAAGTAATTGACTTTGTATGGAGACGGGCGATTCCAGCGACAAAAGCGGCAGGTGTGGTGGGCGACGAAACTTGGGTGACTTGGACAACTTGGGCGAGAAAATTAAGTTAAACTTCGGTTAACTTTATGTAATGAGCTATGATGTGGTTCGGCAACTACCAATCAGAATGTCGATTTACCGATGTGACTCCTGTAGAGAAGCAGGATCAAACATTCGAATGCTAACGTCATGGGCAACTCTGCTGTTTTTGTTGCTGTGCTCAAGCGATGTTTCTTGGGGGTCTTGGCAACTCTTGGCAATTTATCGCTCTCAGTCTGAACGAGAATAGAGTTAGAGAATAGATAAAGGTAGAATAGATAGCTGAGCCAAGTCCCTGGGAAAGATCTAAAAATAGGAGCAGATAGAGCAGCCTTGGGAATGTTGGTAAATGTGAGTCCTGACCGTTTTGTCTTCCCTGAAGAGCCAGCCGGTCTGCGCGCGGGAGAACGTTATGGATTTAGTGGAGAGGGTGGCGGAGTAAATGTCACTGCTCATCAGAATGTCCACCTCCTCCTCCGTCTCCATCTCAGACTCCTGCTGGGGAAAAGATACACACACATTGGTATTCACACACACACACACACACACACACACTCTCTCTCTCTCACACACACACTCTCACACACACACACGTACACAAAAACACACAAACATACACACACACAGACACATCCACATATACACTCACACACACACACACAAACACACACACAAACTCACTTACATACACACTCTCACAGACACATACACACTCAAACAGAGAGAGAGAGAGAGAGAGAGAGAGAGAGAGAGAGAGAGAGAGAGAGAGAGAGAGAGAGAGAGAGAGAGAGAGAGAGAGAGAGAGAGAGAGAGAGAGAGAGAGAGAGAGAGAGAGAGAGCGCAGGACTGGAGCAGAACAGAAGCAGAACAGAAGCAGAAACTTCTCACAGCTCTTCTGCCAGCTCCCTTAAGCCATGTATGTTCCCTAGTGGGCATGCTCAAAGACACCAGTGAAATCCCTACCACTCCGTCCAACTGTGCTGGATCAGATCATCACAGACTTGTGACACATGGCCTCAAAGAACTCAACTCAAACTCAAAAACTCAACTGAGAAGAAAGCTAGAGACAGGCCTTTCACATGCTGATAGCTGTGTGCATGCACACTCCGCCATCATGGGGAATACTTAGAAAAAGACTATTTTATCTGGTCAGCACAACCCAACCCTGCATCAGGTTGGAGGTTGGAGGTTGGAGGTTGAAGGTATCCTTCTCAACGGCAGTCTAATTCTGGGTTGTGCGCTCACAAATCATGTGTTTGTGTGTTATGCAATGCCTCCTTAAACTGCAACAACGCATCAAAGTCCTGCGTTGTTTACACGCCAATAAAGTATCCTGATCTTTCCTGTGTTTTATGCGGAGGCCAATAAAAGCATCCTGGTCTTTTTAAAGGCCAAAGATAAAAAGATAAATGTGTGATAATCTCTGTCCCCACATAATAAAGCCAGGACTGGGAGCGTTTGAGCCTGTGTGTGTGTGTGTGTGTGTGTGTGTGTGTGTGTGTGTGTGTGTGTGTGTGTGTGTGTGTGTGGGTGGGTGGGAGGGGGGCTAAAGCCTTGTCCTGACCTCGTGGTGGATGCGCTGGTACACCTTCTGCTCGTTGTCCAGCACCACAAAGGACTCGGACGGTACGGCGTCGCCGTTGAAAATGAAGCTGAGGTCGCCCCGCTGGCATTTCATGTCGGTGAAGTCGATGAGGGTGGTGTCAAGCCTGGGGTTGTGCGGACAGAGCACAAAGAGAGAGGAGGTTAAAAGAGAGAGGGGGGTGGGGGTGGGGGTGGGGGAGGAGAGGGGATGGGGAGGGGAAGGACACAAACGGACTGGACAGAACTTCATCTGAAAATGGATTCAGTTGCCATGGAGATGAATGGCGCCACTTCGAGCTTGACTGGCCTTGAAACAAGATAAACCTAACAATACGAAAACTCATTTGAAAAGACGACCAAAGAGATGAATAACAGAAACAGAACTACAGAGTACAGAAAACTGAAAAAAAAAAAAAAAAAAGAAATGCAAAAGTTTTTTGCAGTTTAAGACTCCAACACTACAGAGAGCATAATTAACTCCCCAAAGAACATTCCGGGCCGAATGCTAGAACAGCCTCTGGCAGTGTTTCGAACATGGGCTGCCTGTGAGCAGACCAAACAAACCCAAAACCCACCAAAAATAGTCCCCCACAATCAGCTGTCAGTCAGCTGATAATTACAAACAGAATAAAATGGCGAGGTCTTCTTCAACATGAGCTAATGAAGGGAGAAAGACAATTAGACCTGTTGTCCCTTGAGCCATTCGATAACCAGTGTAGCATTTGTGAAGGAATGCATTGTGAAGGCCTGAAAAAAGGAGAGCGTCTCAACGTTTGCGTTACTAAATTAATCATCTGTTGTGCGTGTTTGTGTGTGTGTGTGTGTGTGTGTGTAAGAGAGTGAATGAGTGTGTGTGTGTGAGAGAGAGAGAGAGAGAGAGAGAGAGAGAGAGAGAGAGAGAGAGAGAGAGGGGGTGGGTGGAGAGAAGAGCAGAGAGAGGGAGTGAATGAGAGTGGTGTGTGTGTGTGTGTGTGTGTGTGTGTGTGTGTGTGTGTGTGTGTGTGTGTGTGTGTGTGAGAGAGAGACAGACAACAGAGAGATAGTGTGCGTGTGTGAAAGGCAGTGTCATATAGAGACAGACAGACAGAGTGTGTGTGTGTCTGTGAGTGTGCGTGATGTTTGCATGTGGTTACATGGAGTGGGCCAGGTAATGGCTCTGCACACAGCTGCCGCTTGAACCTTTCCGGCTCTTTCCGCGCTCCTCTGAGGACTATGATTTCACAGTCTAGTTAACAGGCCCCGTCATTAGTCATACTGAGGACGCCAGTGTTGACAATAAAACAAGGATTTATGCCAGGCCAAACACAATACCGCCCATTTCACACACCACACAGGCAGAGAGAGAGAGAGAGAGAGAGAGAGAGAGAGAGAGAGAGAGAGAGAGAGAGAGAGAGAGAGAGAGAGAGAGAGAGAGAAAAGAGTTCCCATATAAAACAGGCCTTTGCAGCATAACCCAATAAAGGGGGAAATGTTCGCCTCTGCTGTCCTTGATGCTGCTACTTGCCGCCAGACCGACCTTTCACACGTGTGTGTGTGTGTGTGTGTGTGTGTGTGTGTGTGTGTGTGTATAAGTGTGTGTGTGTATGTGTATATGTGTATGTGTGTGTGTGTGTGTGTGTGTGTGTGTGTGTGTGTGTGTGTGTGTGTGTGTGTGTGTGTGTGTGTGTGTGCCCACTGAGCAGAGACTATTCTGCTTTCTTCACAGGTTATGGAGAAAATTAACTGGTGTACGTTAGGGAGAAAATAAAGCCATTTTTTTTGTTGTTGTTGTTGGGGGAGGGGGGGGGGTAAATTTTACATGTATGTGTTTGTGCACACAAGTGAGAGAACTGCAAAGAACTGTGAAAGCATACCTGATGTTGATGCCCTGTTTGTAGATCTTACACGCATCTGATGGGAGTATTCTTGAGAGTAAAGGCACTGCGAAAACAAAAGCACACAAACACACAGACACACAAACAGACATAGACAGACAGAGACACACACACACACACGACACATATACAGTCAATTCACTGAAAACACACGGCGGGGCTTCACACACACTTGGTTTGCTAGCTGACACTAGGAATGGTACACGCTGCACTTGTGTTAAATATTTAATGCATCTCTCGTGGACGGCTGCCAGAAGAGGTAATTTAAAAGGTTCTCTTGACTCCAGGAGCTGCACAGAAACTTCCCTGCTAAAGGCACTCTTCCGTCCACCCAGCCATCTATCCATTCACGCTAAAGTTTAACCCATTTGGATCTAAAACGCCTCTAACAACCTGTGATTTTCAGAAAAATGCTTAATTATTGGCAACGCCTATTAAAATTTGCTTTAGCTCAGGTTCTGTAGCAGACAGAACCATGAAATAATAATATTAATAATAATAATAGAAAACATTTCAGAACCTACAGCTTTGTCTTGTATTTGGACTGACTTGCTCGGCCAGACATTTCTAGTGTACTCTTTTTAAAGTCATTGATTACAGGCCTTAAAATGGACGAAATGATTGAAGACACATAGAACATATACACTGCTTCAGGTCGTAGGGGGTAAAACACAGAGATGCTGCTCGAGGTTTTAATGCATTAAGGGGAGAAATGCTGATATCTGTAGAACTGCCCTACAGCATAGGGCCATAAATGCACAAAATGAAACAGAATTAAGTCATGACACTGCCTGCTATGCTATGCTATGCTATCATTAGCATGGCAATGAGCTCCACTGAGCTCTTAGCTGCTAGAGCAGGTACTGCAGAGAGATGAAAGTACTTTTCTATAGGTGTTCTAGAGATACTGAATTATACGGTTTCCAACCGTCTCTGGGTCTTCCATGTAATCCCAATGCAACTAAGCAATTAGCAGCTAACAAGCACATGCTAGTGTTAAGTACAGAGCCATAGAGTAGAGATGATAAAATCAAGAGGGAGTTTCATATGGGAGTATAAGGGAATCACATACATTCCTGAACTTTTATAGACAATGTTTACATTCCCACGTTCAAGTTCAGGTACCGGTAGATGACTCATCAGCCTGTATGTCAGTGTACACTCCAGTGCCAGTACAAAGTTATGACCTCATCCTCAGTATCACTGTCTGTATATACTGGCCTATCTACTCTGATAAATGGCAGATGAGGCGATAACAGATCCTGAACAGCAGGGGGAGTATCTCTCATATTCCACTAAAGGTGGCCACTCCCTTGTCATAGAATCAGAATGACCTCAGCATGTTACTTACCCCCCAAGGGGGTGGAGCTTCCCAAAAACACACCTAACAAAAGCCGTTTACAGACATTAGAGACAGACAGCCTATAGCCAACATGATGAGCACCAGTGAGCACCAGTCACATGGGCCTTTAATAGGCACTGCTGTTGTCATTCAGTTGTGTGTGTGTGGTGAAGCCACCCAGAGGCCCAGTCAGACTTCCTGTGTAGCAGTCTGAGTAATAACAGCAGTTCCTCCTCTCATCTCATCTCATCTCATCTCAGCTCCTCTCAGCTCATCTGTGGACTGGCTACAGGGACGCTTCAGAAGTTACAGTTCTGTGTTGCTGGAAACTAGGACGACACTGTCAGCTTTCACACACACATAAATAAAGGCCACCACAGTTGTCTGTTGAAAGGAAGAGGAAGAGGAGGAGGAGGAGGAGGAGGAGGAATCAACTTACCCCAGCTTTGAAAATCCCAGTGAAGTTCTAAATAAAAGTCACCAAGCTGAAATAAAAACACAGATAGACAAACACATGAATGACCTGATACATACAAACCAGTAAAATTATACCACATACCAACACATCTTAAGGTGTTAGTCACTGACACATAGTTTTACAGTAATCATGAACTGAGTTAGCCTGATTAATGACTAGCCTAATTAGCATGATAAGAGAAGTCCAGTGTAGCGGGAAACAAACATCAGTACATCAGCAGACAGTAACCAATGGCCAGAATATTACAGGAACTACTTTACTTCCACTGTGATAAACACACAAGCCCCAGCTGGCCACATGCACGCACACACACACACACACACACACACACACACACACACACACACACACACACACACACACACACACACACACACCCATCTTAAGACGGCTTCAGGCCAACCAACATTTAGGGATTACAGAGAATCACCAAAGCAGCACTTTTGAGTTTGTTTGAGAAAAATGCCAAGTGCAGTTTCAGGCCCTTCATCTAAACGCTGTGTAGCAATTATGTGTGTGTGTAGCGGAGCTCGGCAAAACCACTCATCGGAAAATAACGTGTTTCCAGGGGATACGAACAAATCACAAGGATCCCAGTAGAGAACCTTCAAACGGAGAGTGTAAGCCCATGAAAAATATGCTGTTATTTTTTTAGTTTTTTTTGTTTAATGGTACCTTTTTCTTGCTACCTCTGACAACATCTTTTTTTCACATAACAGCTGAAGACAGAGTGTAAGGAAAGGAACCCTCACAAAAAAGCCAGTAACATCAGCTACATTCAGAAGAGACAGTGAATGAGCAGGAGAGGTTTTTATTTCCACCCCCCAACATAAATCATAAATATATCTCCTGACTTCACAATTCTCTGATCGAAATACCGCACTGCTCTCTGCAAGCCAGACTTGAAAAGGTGCATACACCAAGTCTGGACTTGACATGAGATATAAGCATAGACAACACTCCACGTTCAGATAGTTTCAGACTGATAAAGTTTTGAGTTCTTTGTTATATGATTACATGGCAGAATGTCATTGTATTTATCATTTTAAAAAAGGCCCTTTAGCATCTGCTAAAAGCATCTGCTAAAAACACTATGATACAAGCATGGGATGGGCTGTTCACCCATACAGTAGGTGTAGGGTTTAGTCTATGTATATTGTATCCGTCCCTATCAAATAAACCATACATAATAATTAAATAAATATCCATAAATATCCGTCCCTATCAAATAAACCATAAATAAATTGTGAGGCTGTTAGGAAACACCACAGAGTGAGTGTGTGTGTGTGTGTGTGTGTGTGTGTGTGTGTGTGTGTGTGTGTAATGTGATTACATGGCACAATGTCATTGTATTTATAATTTTTAGAAAAAGCCCGCTCCTAGGGACAAGAGTCGAAAATTAGCATCTGCTAGCCTAAAACCACTATGATACAAGCATGGGATAGGCTGTTCACCCATACAGTACATGTATGGTTTAGTCTATGTATACTTTTGTTTAGTCTATTGTATCCGTCCCTATCAAATAAACCATAAATAATAAATAAATAAATATCCATAAATATCCGTCCCTATCAAATAAACCATAAATAAATTGTGAGGCTGTTAGCAAACACCGCAGAGTGTGTGTGTGTGAGTGTATGTATATGTGTGTGTGAACCTGAACACCAGGAGTATACAGCATTGAGTGAAGTTGCGCACACACACACACACACGGGTGTATCTCTATATCAGTGCATCTCTCTCTCTCTCTCTCCCATTTCTCTCAGCCCAGTGGCTGTATGGCAAGTAAATGAGAGATGGTAATCAAGTCACAGAGGTCAGGGAGGGAAAGTGGGGGTGGATAAGTGATGGGCATTAAAGGAAAGAAAGATCCGGAGTCAGTCAGTCCATATCCCATAATATCCCTGCTCTTTGAGGCTACCGAATGCTATCGATAGCTATCAGAACGGCAGCGTTTGGTACATCATAGCCCAAATAGAAAAACTTATGGTGGCTACAGACCAAAGATCCTAAGACGTTCTAAAAACCTGCAACATTCTAAAACTCAGAAACTGCGATTTGACATGTTAAATCTTTTGTGACGGCTTGCAACTGCTTGCAACAACCTGCGACAATTCGTTCACACCGCCGCAACTCCCGTTCTAAAACTGTTTCATCTCGTCGCGGATCTTCAGTCTGAATTGAGCTTTACAGGTAACGCCAACAGATGCAGGCATATGAAAGTGAAATCTTCATGCCCTTATCATTTACATTTTACATTTATGTGCTTCATGCTGAAATCTTCATCCTGCGTTGCCTGCTGTCTCGCTATTCAGTCACTCTCATATACTGTACATACTGACAGCACTTACTGTAACTATGTGAAACAACAGGGCAATTCGCCTTATTCACCCGGAACGTTCTAAAGACGTTGGGGGTACACTTCAGGGGTACACTCGGCTACACCGTTGCTACACAGCCGGCTGTCATGTCGCCTCACTGTTGTGTGCCGAAATGCACATCCTCAAAGAGGAAAAAATCATACCGTGGGCAGACTTTCCACCGTTTCCCAAAATAGCAGGCACTTCGGTGGAACTGTTTACTTCCGTACACCTCTTTCGTACTTTCGTACACCTCAAGCGTCAAATTACGTCAAAATGGCCGCCAGGTGAATAACGCAATGGGTTGATTTACTCTGGATAATGTTTCATTTACATTTTACATTTATGCATTTAGCAGACGCTTTTATCCAAAGCGACTCACAAAAGAGGGATAACAATCAAGCTACAACACAATATAAGTAAGTGCCTACTGGGAGTGCCATTGGCTAATAGGAGAGCGTGTGCAAGAGTTGAGAAGTGCTTGATCAGTGCATTCCAGGTAGCTGAGGGAACTAAGATAATCCTGAAAGAGCTGGGTCTTCAAGAGTTTCTTGAAAGTAGAGAGAGTGCCTGTTGTTCTAATTATCATCCAGCGTTGGCTGCTGTTTCACTATTTGATCTGTGTTGGATGAAATTCAGTCACTCTCATATATATTGACAGCACTTAGTAATGTGAAACAACAGGGCTATGGGTTGATTTACACCGGATAATTCCTTTAAGGTTAAAAGAGCTGCATAACAGAGAGGTTCTTCTGACTGTGTGTTGTCTCTTGTCTGCTACAGTGCCTGAGGTCGGTCTTTGGTATTTTTTGCCCTCAACAGTGCCTTCCAGGCAGCGCTACCTTTAAGCCACTACTCCACTAAGTTTAGGGTTAGGATGAGGGTTGAGGGGGTTAGGGTTAGGAATAGAGTAAGGGTGGTGCCTTTTAGGCTGTGCTGCCTGGAAGGTGCCGTTGGGGGCAAAAAACACCATTGAGCCCTGAGGTCTAACCTTACAAGGGTAACTATAGCTCAAATCAGTTATGGTGCTGCGGACATATTGCGGTTTCCAAGTGCTGAGGAGATGGGTTGTTGAGCTGTGCACTCCAAAAAAGTACCCAAAACAAATGCAGGACAAAAAAACTACCCCATGATGCTATCCACACACACTGATCTTTGCATCCCAAAAGAGTTACACTTTAGTTACTTTTCAAAAAACATTACATTGGTCCTGTAATCTTTCCCCCAGCATCCATCATCCATCCCATCTGAAGGTTTGAGTTGACTGACAGAGTCCTCACCTCTTTGAGAGCCTTGAGCAGTCGCGGTCTCTTGTCCTCCACGCTCTCTCGAGACTGCTGCTTCAGTTTCCTCAAAAGTGCTGTGACTGCAGGAGAGAGAACAGAACAGAACAGAGGGGGCAGATTAAACTACACACCGCTGATGGAGACCAGGATCAAGCAGCTACAGCATGGAGGCAGAAGGAACGGAGCCAGAGAGGGATCTAACAAACTGAGGCTGCAGACAGTGATAGCCACACACAAACACACACACACACACACACACACACACACACACACACACACACACACAGACAGACAGACACAAACACAGACAGACAGACACAAACACACACACACACACACACACACACACACACACACACACACACACGCCTGCTTACACACACAACGCACGTAATGTATACACACATATAGTTTTCATGCATTAACATGCTTTTTAATCACAAGGCTGTATTAATGTTTTAACTGTTGATGATAGCGACCTGATTGCTATAATATACTGCAGTTTTACCAACAGTTTGGGTTGGGTCTGGGTCTAACAATGAGGGTTTCAATTCAGGTCACTGAAAATACCAGTAAGTGTGTTTTTGAAACAACATCCTGGCTCACTCGAAGAAATAATGCAGCTTTTTGAAACTGTGATACTCCAAACATGAATTATGCATAAGACCTGGCTTGTCAAGCAAGTAAAATAAGAACTGCTGCACTTAAAACCAGAGCTTTATTATGAGGAAGACTCCTGCACTGCTCTGAGTGTAGAAATACTACGGCTGTCATCCACCTCCAGAATGACTGACTACCTCACACTCATCTTGGAGTCAAATGGGATTTCTATAAAGCCTAATTTAAGTACAGTACGCGTCATTAAAAGGAAAATTGTATCACATTAAAATAAGTTTTCCAGAGTGACATTGCCAATGATTTCCACAGATCCAACTCCTACAACAACAAAAAATGTGAATGGAAAGACCTGTTTGAGGTATTTTGCGAAGTAACGTACAGTATTTTTTTTCATGTTCCATTGAAAGAGAATTTGCTATTTAAACATAAAAATTATGCTACAGAACAGAATTTATGCTTTGCCTATTTACTGTACATGTAAAATAACATATCATGTTTATTCAACATTTATTTGTCTCTGTTGCTAGTTATAACTAATTAATTTGCAAGATGGTTCTTTGACTGTGGTCTAATTGGTTTCATAAGTAAGTAAGGCCTCCTCATATGTTATACTTAATGAAATTCGTTTCATTCTAGTAGCCACAGCTTCTTATCAGCTGTGAACACCACTTAACCCTATCAGGGACTTAAAAGCTCAGTTTTGTTGACAAACAACTGTGGCTAGCTTTGCGTAAAGTGATCCAGGCTATTCTGTTTGAAATACACACACCAGATAAGGTAAGCCCAAACCTGAGCATACTTTATCAGTCCAAGTCAATTAAAAACAATAACCTACGTGCCCTTTGCTACAGTGTCTATGGGCTACTGCTTTGCATTCATTTGCTTACCTAACATTCAGTTCATGTTCCTGTACCAGGAAACGTTAGCGGTAAACATGTCTGCTGCTGCTGCTGCATGACATTTCTGTCCCACATCTATTCAGCAGCAGAGTGTAAAACTAAACATCCCAGAGATCTTATCTATCCCTCACATGCATGTGGCAATCACTCAAAACACAGATAAATGGAGCTTCCCAAAGGAATCTGTCTGCATGGCTTTGGGTCCTTGGGAGTGTTGGAGGTACAGTAGGGGATGTGTGGGGGCATCGCCCAACCATTGATTCCATTAGAGTCTCTAAAGAGGCTCTGGCTGCACCAAGACAGGAAATACAAATCTATTGTCAAAAATATCCCCACAAGACGAAGAGAGATTCCACTCACCCCATACAGGTTACTTAATATTGGCAATAATCACTTTGACTTGAGAGCCTAAAGGCCCATTCAGAGTCAACAAAGCCACAAATCATGTCAGTGAGCTCGACATGCTTGTCTGCCCGTGAGCAAGCGCTTGGCTCGTGTAATGGATGGCTGACACACTTTCAAAGTGCAGGAGACGATCATGACACTCAGTGAGGCAAGAGAGCTGGATCACGGCCAAACTCGCTTTGCTTGACACGCACGGGGTCGGGACTTCATAGCAATTATTCATCTCCCACAGAGAGTGACACCATCTAGGGCTGCTGGACCATACAGTAAGCTGTACATTCCTGGGCTGATGTTGTGGAGTCCGAACCAAGAACTTGCCCGAGTCATTTTCAGTCAGAATCTGAAGGTTTTATTATCCCACACACAGTTCCATATGGGTAAAGAAAAAAAGGTGCTGGTCCTTGTCAAGACACTTACTGTACGTGACAACTGTAAAAATGACTTTAGAAGTAATAGCTCCACACCGAGTGTCAGTCAGACAATCTGCAATGCATGTTGTGAGTGTTCTACTGATAAAACAGCAACATTTCAATCTAGGTCAGAGCTGATGGCGCTGAAAAAGAGCTGTGCGCTTCAGCATACCATTTAGCTCCCCATTTCCCTGCAAACTGGAATCATATAGGCACTAGGCCTACATGGATTTTACCATTTGCCTTTCAGGATTTCTCTGTGATTTTCATTTTCATTGCTTTTGTGGCAGTGATTTCTAGTTTTCTTACACCAGTAAGTAGTTAATTAGAAAGTTAGTGGTTTTAATACGTCATTTAAATGACTTAATTCCTTAATTTTTCCCCATTTTATAATTTAGCCATAGCAAACAGTAAACTAACTCTTAACTAACTAACTAATTGACTACATTGTTAAATACTGTTTAATTTCTGTTAATTACTGTTAACTAACTGTTGACTGTCATCTGCTAACGATTAATTAACTACTTACTGGTGTTAATAAGCTATTTATTAACCATTTATAGGGGATAGTTATTATAAAATACTAAAGCTGTCGGCACACTGGCTCCGACAGCATTGCGGAGCACTTTCGAATTTGACTATATCGCAACAAATCTAGTACAGTAGCCTGTGGAATCAACAATGGAAGTCAATGGACCGCACCGACAAAATAGACTTAAGTCGTAATTCACAATTAACGGCGGATGAGTTAGGCACTGGTTCGCGGGGTTGTATTGAAAATATTAGAATAGAACGTTGGAAGCGGAGTGCTCAGCACAGTGGCGGAGCCAGTGTGCGGACCGCTTAACCCACTTCATCTAACCCAGGCCTGGGCAAACTAAGGCCCGGGGGCCACATGCGGCCCGCTGAGCTATTTAATCCGGCCAGTGGAGCCTTCCCAAAGTAGAATAATTTATCTTTTAGCCAAGGAGACTTAGATTATAGTCCTAAATTATCAAATTTGTTGTATTCATGAATTACAAATCCCCACTTTTAAGCCTGCACATTAACATGTCCTCTCAAGAAAGTGGGGCTACTGGTTTGAGACTTGCAAATTTACCGGCATCAACATGTTGACAGTTAACACCCGGCCCGTTAGTCAAAATCTAAAAGCCAATGTGGCCCTTCGGCCAAAATAATTGCCCATCTAACCTCTAGAGTGGGAAAAGCACACAGAAATCAGACATACTGTACAGTATACCCAGACATCCATATGGGCAGAGCCAGACACATGGAAAGAGGAAGCCCATGCAAGACAGAAGGACTGTGAGAGATAACAGCACGTGAGGAGGTCAATGGCCTCCTGTACAATAGCCAGACAGACAGGCAGGCAGCTATGTGGTTACATGAAGAATAATCTGATAGAGATTCCAAGGCGCATTCTATAGAACAGTATCCAAGGAGATGCATTGATAAACTGAAATTGAATATTTGATTAAATAATCACATTATTATTGTCCATGTAACCACACTGATAAAAAGTGACAAAATAGTGTCCATGTAAACGAGGCTACTGATATGATTTAAACTCCAGCGTGGAGGAGCCCAAGGGATAAAACTGCCTCTGACAGAGTGGTTGGGAGACGTGGGACGTGGCACACAGGCGTTAGAAGCTGCAACACACTCATTTATGGGCGGCATGGAGCTGGGCGTATGCCTTCATGATGACATCCAGCGCTTTGATTTGTTTTCAGTCAACTAGGCTATCTCTTTTTCCAAAGCAGTCCTACTTACTGGTTCAGCACACTCACACACACACACCCACACACACACACACACACACACACACACACACACACACACACACACACAGACACAGACACACACAGAGACACAGAGAGAGAGAGAGAGAGAGAGAGAGAGAGAGAGAGAGAGAGAGAGAGAGAGAGAGAGTCCCTGCCACTCTCTGAGGAGCAAAAACAAAAAGCTGGCCGCCCACGGAGCTTATGTGAAAATGGGCTTGGATGGCAGGGCAGGGCATGGCATGGCTAAGTCTCCGACCTCACAGCAAGACGGCCGTCTTGGCTGGACTCCATTAAGACCCACCCTTCTCTCTGGGTCTTCCAGGTCTCTTATTGGGTCTTTCAGTAGCCAGCTCAGAGACCACAGCCTGCCAACAGAGAACGCCTCGAAAAATCCTTCAGCTTACTTCGAAGAGAGGAGAGGGGTAAGGAGGGGGGGGGGGGGGGGGCAAAGTCTCACCGTTCAGCGAGTGAGAAGCACGCGGGCAGGCAGGCGGGCACACACAGGTGTGTGGCAAAGGTCCTATGTGCCCGCTGCTGAGATGCCACACAAGTCCCGCCACACAGCAGCCCACTAGACCCACAGTGCCAACTAAGTAAACATTACAGCAGTAGTGTAGAGAACAAACACTCAGCAGTGTTCTCAGCAGGTAAGAGCTAGCCTAGAAATTTAGACGTACCCTAGCGGCGGCAAATTCATTTGCTCAGCCTGTACGTCTAGTAGCAAGCCATAGGGAATTTTATTGGATGACGCCTTTGGCGACATCCAATCATAGTGCTTTATGTGTTTAGGGCGGGCTTTGCCGATCTTGTTCGTTCCTGTGATTGGCCATAGGCTATCTTGTTGCCTCCAGAAGTAGTTTGAAAGATAGCAGCGTTGTTCAGCCCATGATCGAGTTCGGTTTATCTCTCGATGACAGACTATACATTTCAATGATATAGGATGTCCTGCCAGGCTAGGTAAGAGCTACTGTAGGGTAACAGATCTCAAACACAAAACCAGTTCAGTTTCAGCACCGTTCAGTTCGCTGCCGGCCGTCGGCATCTGATATCCCTTATGTAACCAAGTGTCAGTGTTTGAGTGTCATGTCAGGACAAGAATTGTCATATCAGGACTAGATATCTCTTTTTGATAATCATTTTGGCTGACTTAGGACAGCCGACCAGCACACAATGTTC